>PVIA01007213.1:0-86658 GCA_004024845.1 Tonatia bakeri
TCGCTGGTTAAAGGCATCCTGGTGTGGTAGAAGTGAATTTGGAAGCGGAAAGACATGGGCCTCAGTGGTGTGTAGGAGGTGGAGACATGGAAGGTACAGTAAGGGGGAGGAGAGAAAGGAGTGTGAGGAAAGGGATGTCATCTGAGTTCTGTACTTAAGGTCTGTTTGAAACAAACCAGATCTGGAGCAGAGTCCCTGTTCTCTACTCTTACGTTCTGAAATCACAAGTTGTCTCAAATTGGTAGACCTTATTCAGGCCTACAAATAAATTGTAAAATTTTCGTATCAGGCAGGAGATAGCAAATCTTCAGTGAAGTTGTCACATGTATTCCAGCGTTGATGCAGGATGGGATTACATGATCATTAAGGTCTCTTTCAAACTTTGAGATTCAGTGATTTGTTGACAAGGTACAGAAAGCTGCTTTTCTTTAGGCTTTTAGATCAGTGTAAGTATAAATTGCACTTTGTCATTGGCTTTTGTTTATGAAACCTTGTAAATGCCCTGAGTATGGTACCAACCACCTTTCACTGCACCCCAAGCACATTGGTATTACCAGTTTCCAAGGACCTCCTCCTTTCATCAGGATTAATGAAGCACCCACATGTGCCTTGCTTTGAGGAAGAGACCCAGCAAAGAGTAACTGTTTCTAGGGGATGCTGTTCTTTTTGTGTGTGTGTGTGTAAGGGAAGCCCTAATGGTAAAGCTTTGACTGGATTCTGAGGAAATTTGTTTTATTGCAAGATTTTTATTTTTGTTGGTGTGAATGGTGTCCTGGAGAAAGAATCATGGGAATTTGGGGAGGTGGAAAGAATCACGGGGAATTGTAGGAGGTACTTGAGATATTATCTAACCCAATACCCCTGTTTTATTGGACCCAAGCTAGGGCAGGTGACTTGCCTAAAGCCACAAATTTAGTAAGGGGTGGAGGGATCCAGATCGTACTTCCAAGGGCTATCAACACTCAATCTAAGTGCATTCTCTACCACTAGCTAGGCTAAGAGCTGCAAATCTTTGCATTAAATTGTTTCACCTTCAGTTTGTTTCACTTTAGTCATCATCAGTTTTGTGTTTGTGAGCAAACATTGCGCTAGATATGTTGCTTGTGGGGACAGCCATTTATTCCTCTGTGACGATGAAACAGGGTGAACTGGTTCTTAGGTGTTTTGTAGAAAGACCTTCTTGAGGGAGAATTGAATAAGGCTTCTTGGCTGTTATAATGAATCCTCTCTGGGCTTTTATTTGCTCTCTGCTTTTCTCCCCAGAAAGTTACAGGTGCACCAACACGGCCTCATTATTCAGTCACTACCCTCTTGAGAGGGAGAACGTGGCCTGATAAATAAGCTTCAGGTCAGAGTTCTGAAATAGCAGTCCTCTCCAGCCAATGGTGTTTCCTCCAGCCTTCTTTCTCCATGGCTTCTCGTCTTGAGATGTGTTCTTCAGCATCTCTGCTCAGTGGGAAACTGTCCCTGCTCACTGCTTCAGAGGCATTTTGGTCTTTAAATGTTTGTAAAGTGCTTGAGTTTTCAGAAAAAATTCTTAGTGGTTACCTTTGAAATTAGAACTGTTTGGTCGTTTTGGTTAAAAAGCTGATTTTTATGAGGAGGTAGAGAGAGGTACAGTCTTCTTTGAGTCACCAGGAATGTGCTAGTTTTTTTATTCATTCATTCAGTGATTTTTTTTTTAGGGGCAGTAAAGACCAGATAGACAACTCACTACTTATATGACTAAGTCTCTTTTAATTCCTGAGCCTCAGATGCCATCATCTTTAAAGCAGAAATGAAACCTACCGTAGAGATCGTCTCCAGGATCAGATGACAGGACATCAGATGTGAGAAGACAGACCCAATGGGGCTCAGATTTTGTCTCTAGCTCTTATTAGCTGTGTGACCTTAGGCAAGTTGTTTACTCTTTCTAAGTCTCTGTTTTCTTTCCTGTAAAATAGGGATAACTGAATATTTAGGTTATTGCGAGGGTTAAATAACATAAAGCAAGTGTTTAGTAACTGGTGTGTACTAAATGCTCACTAAATGTTAGCTATTAATTACAACAGTAACAACCACAGTAATGATAGTTCAGGGATTTATTTACTTTTTAAAAGATTTTTATTTATTTTTTAGTGAGAGGGGAAGAGAAGGAGAAAGAAAGGGAGAGAAACATCGATGTACACTTGCATGTCCCCAACTGGGGACCTGGCCCACAACCCAGGCATGTACCCTGACTGGGAATCAAACTGGCGACCTTTTGGTTTGCAGGCCAGCTGTCAACCCATTGAGCCACACCAGCCAGGTTGATTGATATTCTTTAGGTATTTGTTATGCTAGGACATCAAATGGCAGAGGAAAGACATCAAAGCATTGCACGAAGCATTGGATCCAAAAGAGGGTTTTTTCCTGCCGCCTTTCTGGGAGAGGTCCATAGGAATTGAGAGAGAGCTCTCATTGGGTCCTAGTACGGCTTCCTACAGCAAAAGCTTCCCTTCCAGCCTTATAGGCTGGGGGAGCAGGTTCAGAAGGACCTGAGAGGACGGTGAGAAGACCAGTCTGGCAGGCAGGTTTGGTAAGGGCATATATGACTCCAGAAGGTGAAACTGAGATCAAGTCATGGAGGGCCTTGAATGCCAAGCAAATATTGTGTTAGAACTGTCCCATTCTGGGGCCATCTCAAGGGAATTGGTCTCTCAGTCTTCCATAAAATTTTTTTAAAAGAAGCCATTGTTTCTTTCTCTCTCTCCCCTCCCTCCTAACCAGAGGATATGTTTATTGATTTTAGAGAGAGAGGAAGGTGGGGGGGGGGGAGAAACATGGATGTGAGAGAGAAACATCAGTTGGCTGCTGTCTGTAGGTGCCTCAATGGGAATTGAACCCACAGCCGTTTGGTGTATGGGACGACCTGGCCAGGGCTCTGTCCTCTATTTAAACTTTAAAAAATAGCAATGTACATTTAAAACTGTAACACTTGTATTTTAACCAAGAATAATAAACACCCATGGACCTATCACTCACTTCAGGAGATATAGTACTCCCAGATCCTTTGAAACACTCTGCACTTCATTCCTATAACCAACCCCCTCCAACTACTATCTGAACGCTATTTGGAATTTTTAGTCATTTGCCATTTTCCTTTTCTTCCTTCCTTGCTACCCTCTTTCCCTCTTTCTCTGGTCTCCCTCTCTATCACCTTCCCCCCACCCACTTTCTTTTAAAAAATGGTTTTACCATTCCTATCCCAGTCTTTCGGGGACAATGAGCAGAGGCTGTGGGATCAGGCAGGAGCCATGTGGACTGCCTGCTGCCTGGCTAGGCTGGGAGGAGCTGGAGGAGGGGTGGGGAAGTTCTGCTGCAGCCTGCCACAGGAGGGGAGTGGTTGGCTGCACTGTAGTGGGGGAGGGAGAGGCTGGAGAAACTGGCCAGGTTCTGTGAGCTGTCCTGAAGATAGGCCCAGAAGCTTGGCAGCTTGGGTGGAGAGGTTCCAGAGGAGAGTTCAGCCCCTCTGAGGCTCCACAGGGAGAATCTGTTACCTTGAGTTTAGAGCCAAAGGGGATGGATGGGTGGGGGGCACCTCTTGTATTCTTTTGAGAGAACAGTATCAATTCTTTCATGTGCTAGGGGACTTTAGGGCCGACTCAATGCCAGAGGAAACCAGGAAGATTTTAGCAGGCCTGCCTCCTGTTTTCATGCCATACAGTTTCTGGAATGTTGATTATGCCAGTCATTAAATTATGTTTACCACTTTGCTTTTCTATAAATGCTTTGGTTTTTCTTTTTGCCTTTGCTTTGCTTTTATCATGCTTCTTTGAACAAGAACTCCCCTTTCCACCTATGTGACTGCAGATGATGATGCTGTGGGAGTAAGCTACGGGGTCTGGGAGAAGAAACGAGGCCATTCCCAGTCTCTGCAGCAGTGGGCCTGTGGGCCTTGTTCTCCCAATCCCCACCCCCACTCACCAGTACCCCCCACAGTACCCCCACCACTTACTAGTCCTTCTCTGTGGGCAGAAAGTTGAATTTGGAAACCTGCCATCCAGATGTAGTTCAGTAGAACAGATTCAAGGAGGCCCAGTATGCTAGGTACTAAGGGGGGAGGGGTGGGGGGCCGTGGATCTTACAGAGAGAGATGGAACTGGTTATGCCCTTGTGGAATTTACACTCTAGATGTGAAGACAAGACTTCTGTGCATATATAGTTAAGGCAGTACAAGTGCCAAATGCATAATGTACACATATCTTTTTGATTATTAGTGTGTAACACATGGTTATTGAATATAAATTCAAATATAAAAGAAGTATATAGTGTAGAAAGTCCCACACAATCTAACCCTTCCTCAAGATAGATAGACACTGTTATCTGTTAAGAAATATTTGAGAAGTTGAAATTTGAGCTGGACCTTAAGTAAAATCCAGAGAGGCAGACTAATGGAAGGAAAGTAAGCATCCTGAGGATTTAATCTCCTGCTCCCCATGGGTCCAATCTCCTGCTCCAGGGAGAAGCACCCCCACTGGCTTCCTCCACAAAGGGTGAGCCAACTTCTGCTTGGACACCTTGGTGACAAGGTACCAAAATGCCAAAATAGGAAATTAACCTTTGCTAAGCACCTCCTTGTGCCTGATGTACTAGCCCATGTTGGTCACCTTATAGATGCTGTTGAATTTATCCTTCTCAAACCCTTATAAAATAGGTATCTTTATCCTTGTTTTACAAACAGATACTGAGGCTCAGAGGTTACTTGCCAGTGTCATATAGCAAATGGTATAGAGTTCTGCCGTTCACTAGCTTTGTGCTCTTGGGCAGTTGTTTCATCTCGGTGGCTCGGCATCCTCACCTGTAAAGGCCAATGACAGTAGTGCCTGCTTCACTAACGGGTGTCCTTCAGATTAGTGAGCTCACACGCTAGGCCAGTAGAACAGTACCTAGCATACAGTATGCACTCAGTAAGCATATGCTGCTATTTATTATACCTGTTTTCTCTGTTCTGACACAATCTGTATCATCTCCCCACTTAATTAATTTTTATCCCATATGTGGTCTTTTTTGTCTTGGCCATCGCTCACTCCTTCCCTCCGTCACACTGTCTCCCTCCACTTCCTATCGTTTCCCCCCCTCCGTCCTCATCAGGATGCCTCTCATTCCCCTGCTTTCCATTCCCTCTTGCCTCACTCTCCTTCACGTCCTTATTACCCGGCTTCTGTCTCTTGTGGCAGCTTTCTGACCCGCCTCCCTGGTGCTAGTGTCACTCATTTATGTATACCAGAACAATTTCTTAAAGTACAGTTTTCATCGTACCACATCTCTGTGTTAAAAACAACAAAATAAACATTCACATCTTTATTTGATTTCTTGGCTTAAAGTTCAGTATTCTCCAACTCACGTTCAGATTTGTTTCCTTACTTCTCCCATACCTCCTCTCTTCTTTTCCACTCCACTCTTCTCTCCATTTTCATCTGAGGAAATCCTACCTATGGGTAGGATTTTAAGATCCAGATTAAAATATCACTTTGTTTTCTTAGTCCTTTCCTACTCTCAGTTAGGTTTTTTGTGTGTGTGGGAGTTAGAATATACTGTCTTCAAATACGATTTTTTTAAAAGATTTTATTTATTTATTTTTAGAGAGGGAAGGGAGGGAGAGAGAGAGAAACATCAATGTGTGGTTGCTGGGGGCCGTGGCCTGCAACCCAGGCATGTGTCCTGACTGGGAATCAAACTAGGGACTCTTACGGTACATAGCCTATGCTCAATCCACTGAGCTGCACCAGCCAGGGCCTTAAATATAACTTCTGAATCATATTTCTTATCTCCTGTGGAATTATAATCTATCTCAGTGTAGATGCTGGGCTTAATTCATCTTCGTATTCTCCCTGCAGTGTCTGATAGCAACGCCTTGTACATAGTAAGTGCTTAATACAAGTTTGTGGTGCAAGTGAAGGGAAGATGAGGGTGTTCTGCTAACTGGTGGGTTTCTCTCATCGTCTTGGTGAGGGTTGGTCATTGTTCAGTGGGTGGGAGCGCTGTGGTTATTTAGAGTCAGACATCTTTTCCTTTTTGGCCATGTAGGAGAGGCAGAGCCTGTAGGTTCTGCCAATGGGTCCCTGTGCCTGTGTGTGTTAAGGCGCTCCATCCAGTGCCTTTCTTACTAGGTCCCATGCGTTGGCCCCTCAGCCTCTCCCCACAAATGCTCAGGGGAACAGGGTTAGGTTCTGGCAGCACAGCTGGGATTTTGGCGGCCATTCCACAGTCGACAATAGCACGCAGCCACCCAGACAGGACAGCGCAGGCCTGCACTCCAGGGGCACAGTCTGCCTGGGCTTCTTGTTTGGGTGGCCGAGGGGGAGGAGTGCAGCATCCTGGTCTTGCCACGCAGAAGGTATGGGCTGGAGAGAGTCCCTCCAGGAATGGGCTTGGGGGCGGCCATTGTCCCAGGGCAGGCAGCACCCACAGAAGGAGGCAGGCGCTTTGTGCGAGAGCAGCCTGTGTGTGCTTAAAGACATGGCCCGCCCAGGAGCCAGCAGGAAGCTGCCCCCATTTAAAAGGGCCTGCATCTGGCTGGCTCTCCAAAGCCTCTGTTCCCGGGTCTTCCTCCCTGCCCAGCTTGCCGCCAGGCAGGGGCTGATCTAATCTTCAGGGCAGCTTGTGGCCTGCCCTTCCGTCGCTGGCCAGAAAGATGGACAGGCTGTCACTGCAGTCTTAAGAGAGCGAAGGGGGAGTGTCCGGGTGATACCAGGTTTGTCAGGCAGGCCACTGTGAGTGTGTTTTGTGTGTTTATGCCACAGTTTGCCTTGGCTCTTGCCCCTGTTGCAGTTCAGTGTCGTCTGCTGGCTGGTGCCTCCCCATGCATCCTATTCTCTTGTTTGTGGGCCAGGCCTTCACTGCCCCTCCTCTCCAGTGCACCCCTCCCGCCTTGCCTCGACTGCCACCCCTCCCCCCTTGCTGAGAGTTCCCTGCTTCTCTGAGGCTCCCAGATGGGGCTCCCAGATCACGGAAGCTTGCTGTGCCTTTAAAGAAAGCAGACTCCTGGCTGTGACGCACTTCTGGCTGTCAGCCAGGAAGATCGCTCCTGCCAGGCTGACTGAGAAGAAAACCAACAACTTTTCTTTTGTGTGTGGGGTTACTTTCCACTAGCCCCCCCTTCCTCCTCTCATTTCAAGATTTAAATGCTAATGGCGGATTAAAACCTGTAAATACGTTTGGCTTTAGGAATCTGGTAAGGCCCTCCTGCACTGAGACTTTCTCCTCACTCTTTCTCGGGGTTTTTTTGTTCAGTCGTGGACGAGGGGGTGCGGTGGAGGCTCCCCCCTCACCTCTCTTTCCTGCGCCATCCTTAAAGGGGAGGGAAAGAAGAGGGAGAGCAAGTAAACACTCAGAAACAGGCGCTGGGAGCCGAGCTTGCCAACATCCGGGAGTTGGCGCCTTTCAGAGCAAAGGGTTGCTTTCTTTCCCCTCTCGTAGATGTCAGCGCGTTTTTGTTCAGAGTGGGGGGAAGCGTGTGTGCCTGCACGCCAAGCTGTAGAGACAGCTCAGGGGAGCGTCTCCATTCCTAGCGAGGCCTGGTGTATACGCAGTGGTGGGGAGTGAAAGAGGTTCATTTTTCAGCTGGTAGAGACCAGGGTGTGTGAATGTAGCTGTGGGGACAGATGCCGATGAACTGCTGGAGGGGGTGCGGGTGTGTGCAGGCATGCATGTGTGCAGTATAGGGCAGTAGGCGCCAGGCCTGGTGTGAATGCAACCCCTTTGCCCACACTCCTCTTATCTGGACCCTACAGGGCATGGGGGGAAGGGGCAGATATCAGTAAACCACTTTTGAAGAAGCCAGGGAAATCTTGGTTATTTCTTGCAATTCCTCCCTAGTTCTTTGCCAGGGCTTTGGAGCTCTGGGCCAAATTCTGGGCTACTTATAAGGGCTGGTCTGTGAAGAAGGGGAGCCCCAAGCCCAAAGCAGGCTGGTTTGCCCCAACCTTAGGAGTGCAGAGAAACCCTTTGAACTTGGGTGAGACAGCCTACTCAGGACTCCCCAGGAGTTGAAAGGATTGTTTTTTCCCCCCTTGGCCTCTGTTGCAGCTGCTGGTCCTTGGGCCTGTTACCGCCTCCCAGCCAGGGTATGCACAAGCAAGATATTTCCTATTCTGTTCTTTATACAGGTTAGCCTATGGCCACAGAGTTTGCGTTTTGCTGGGCCTCTCTGGGGTAAACTACAAGGTGTGGGGTGAGTGCCTGATTGCCTGGGCCTCCTGACCTGTCCCTCCCAGAGTCAGAGGAGTCCCATGCTCACGATGTTTACTCGTTAGATGCGAGGGTCTCCAAGTTGGTGGGGAGGATCTTTTATGGAAAGGTGTACAGAGCGTGGAGTTCTTAGGGCTGCAGGCAGGCTGTCAGAGTAAGTGGTGGTAATGGTAAGCCTTGCCGTTGAGCATGGGTGCACAGATGGGTTAGCCATTTCCCTTACGAGGTGTGAGCCTGTAGGCCTTTGGAACCTGGAGGCAGAGTGGGGGTGGGGCTTGGAGAAGGACCCTTTGAAGTGGGAGTTTGTGTGGGCTTGGGGCCCTGAGATTCTGGGAGTGGGAGCTAGCACCAAAGAGAATGAAGGCTCTGTGGAGGTATGGGTTGAGACCAGTACAGTTTTGCAGTCCTCTGGGACCAGAGGTCACTTTGGTGTTATCTTGAGGCAGGGCTGGTGTTCAGGCAGGCAGGCAGTGGCTAAGAGGCAGTCTCCAAAGTAGCTGGCACCCAGGCTGGGGGGTGGGGTAAGGAGAGCAGAGCCGCCACAACTCAAACCCTCTGGCCTTTGGCCTATCATTTGGGCAGCCCGTAAAACTGAAGCTTTTCCTGAACAGACCCCAGAGCTCAGCAACCTGACCCTCTGGTCCTGGTCCTTGCAGGTGGTTTGCATTAGCTTCAGCCGTGGTAGGAAACTGTAGCTGGGTTTTAACTCTTTAAGACCCAGAGAAGGTGCGTGCCAGGTGGCTATATGTCTCTGGTGTTTTTACTTGCCCTGATACATCTTCTGAAAACATATAGAGGGGTTACTGTAAATGTGGGAATTGGTCCTGATGGTGAAGGAGTTTATGTCAGCTTTGAAAATGTAGAGAAGATGCAAGGTCTTTAGTTTATAAGGCAACTGCTTCTGTGTGTTGGTTCCTTCTTGAGCCAGGAAACAGAAGCACCTGATTAGCTCTCTGATGCCTCTGTTTTGGATTCCAAGGCTTTGCAAAGAACCAGGTAGATGAGAGAGAACTCTGAAGGTGCCCTCAGAAGATCTGCATTCGGAGTTTTCTTCTTTTTGTTTTTTTGACTGGAGATGACGGGTTGCCTGATCGCTTTGGGATGGATCTCAGGAGATCCTTCTGTGAAATGGTTCCAGGCTACAATTGCGGGGATCTGTTTTTCCATCACCATCACCCAGTCTTCTGGGTGGGGCTTGCCTCAGATTTCAGGGGGAGGGTGGGGAGGATGGTGCTCTGGCTGGGAGCCCTCCTGTTTCAAGCCAAGGTCTGCTTAAAGCCGTAGTCCCAGTGCTGAGGACTAGCTGTGCCACCAGCTCAGTCATTTTTTATCCTGATTTATCCCAAGAGGAGTGACTGGCTGGGCCATCCTGAAGTTCTCACTCTGGTGTCCTGTCTCTGACAAAGTGCCCCTTTGGGGGCTGCAAGGTCCTTCTGGAGTTCCTCCTGTTGTTGAGCACTGGATTCCTCCTGTTTCTCTGCCTGGGGAGCAAAAAGAAGGCATTTGGCCTGGATACCAGTTTTCCGGAGCGCTGGAACTAGTTTTAGATGGACTCCCCTGGGACGGCATAAGGACTGTATGTTTTGCCTCTGAGATGAAGGCAAGAGGTTGGTTAAACCTCAGGTCATTTTTAGCAGCACAGCTGCGGAATCTCTCAAAGGGGCAAGATCTACCTCCGGTTGCAAATAAAATTTCCGACTGAAGTTTTAGGCCTCAGCAAAAGGAAAGCAAGTCTAGAGGCAGTGGTGGGGATGAGGCAGAGGTGATCTAGGCCTATGTCCCTTGTTCCCGAATAGCTCAGACTTTTTTTTTTTTTTTTAAGAAGCCCCAGTCAAGTATTTGGCTATTGTCACCTTTACCACAAGGGCCAAGCATGGTCCCTCTAACTTTAGACTGGCCAATCACCAGAAAAGCCTTTTTGCAGTGCAGTAATCGAGGCCATCTGCCTTCATCTTTGCCTGGCCCCAGGGAGCGAGGCAGTTTGTGCCCGTGAATAGGCCATCCTGGGTGAAAATCATCCAGGACTGGGGAACACATAGGCCCCTTAGCTGCTCTGTTCCCCTGAGAGCTCCCCTAACCACTTCACTGTTACTGCCAGAGCCCAGGTGAGTTGGCTCATTTCCAACAGTGACATTGGTATGACAAATGGAATCTTGTTGGGTTTTGCAGGATCAGGAAGCAATTATAATTAGCATTCAGCTATATTTAGCATTTAATTATTTCCTTACATTAATTAATGCTTCATGTATGTTTTATTTCACTCCTCATCCTGTTGTAAGCCCCTCAAAGGCAGGGACCATGTCATTGCCTCTCATTTGAGGTAATTTTGTTGTATACTGTCATCTCGCTGTCAGCACAGGTTGAACACTTACAAGGAGCAAGAAAATAACTTGTCTGACTGGTTGATAAATAGGGTGCACTTGCACAGAAAGGGCTAAGATATCTATGTATCCCCTTCCCCTGCTAAACAGTAAGCACCTTATGGACAAGAATGGTGTTTTCTTATCCCCAACACTTTTTACACAGCAAATGTTAGCAAATGTTGGTTTCACAGGACCCATACCTGGGAGATGCTAATATGTGAGAGAGTTATAGGTGATGTGGCTCTTATCACTCTTGCTCTTCCGGTAGAATAGTGACAAACTGAGCACCTGTGACAGGAGGTGGGGTGGGGGTGGGGATTGCTCCCATGGAGATTCGTGGGAATCGTGGAGGTGCTAGGAGGAGCTTGGGACTATTTAGTCATAAAGTCTGTGGTCTCTTGGGTAGATTGGCAAGTAAATGGGCAGCTCCCAATGGGAAGGAAAATTGAGGGTAAGAATACCAGAATAAGTATCTAATCTTTTATTAAATGTCTTACAGGCTCTTTGCCAGATTTGGTTTTGGCTTCACCAAATCACCCATTTGAACCATGTCTGGTATTTGTGTGGGAGATATAAAAATTCAGAATTTGGAGAGGTTCCCAAGGACTTGGTTGTTACCGTTAGGTAGAGTTTGGGTAGCTGCAGAAAGAGCCAGAAATCAACCTTTGAAATCTAGGTCTGTCTGGAAGACCATGATTGTTCTTTGTTTTAAGGGTAGCTACAGAGCAGGGTTGAAGGTGAGCTTTGAATGCTGTATTTTCTATGAGACAGAAAAATTGTGCAGAATTTGTGGACATTGAATTAAAGGCAGAATTCTTTATTGTCAGCTCTGAAGCAATAGGTTTTATATTAATTTTGATGTATACTCTCCACTGTCTAAATGTTCCCGTGGTGTCTTGGTAGTGAGGGTTAAGTGCTAAGCAAGAGTGGTTTATTCAGAGCTACCAGTAAATGGAACTGTTTCCCCCTCCTCCTTCATCATGGATATCTGGTATCATTAACTGTTCTTCTTTTGGGTCACAGGTGTATTGGGGTGACGGTCTGCTATCACCAAGATGACGCTCCATGCCACCCGGGCAGCTGCACTTCTCTCTTGGGTGAGTGGTCTTCCTCTCCTTTCCTAAATTTCCCCAGGAAGCTTAGGAGGGGTGGGAGAGTTTTCTAGGAGCTACAGGTATGGAAATAGTTTTTCTTGGCCTTTTCCCTTAATTTTTGACTTTTATTATTTCTGATGATGTTGATGCTGACAGTGATTCATACTGTACTTGTGTAAGTTAGAAGAGGCTTCCCTAAGATGTACATTCTCTTTCTGTCATGGGAAGTCTGGCAGCGAGGTGGCTTGGAAACCCGTCCTCCTTTGCTCCCTGTGTATTTTTCTGACTAAAAGGGTTGACACTGAACTTTACTGACGTGCAGGGACTTTGGTCTTAAAAGCCCTTTCATTGTAGGGCAAGGTTCTCCTTGCTCTCTTAACCATGTTTTGTCTGCTTCTATTACTCTCCTGTTGCCTTCTTGGTTACTTCACCAAAGTCCTTTTGCTGGATACTTTCATATATTTTCTGTCCAAGATAATAGCAGACGGAAAAAAAAATAACACTGAACACCAGAGAGGAACCGAAGAGGCCATGGAGTGTGTACCCGACAAGCACAGGCCTTGGATTCAGACAGTTTGGTTTAGCATCATTGTTTTGGCCCCTGGGACCTAGGGCAAGTTCCTTAGCCTCTCGACATTTCATTTTAAAAATGGAAATAACAATAATAACAACACTTGGGGTTACTATGAGGATATTGAGATAATGTATGTAAAAAATATTTAGTATGCACACAAAACCATTTAGCCCAGTACCTGAATAAATAAATCTTGAAACTTAAAATAGTCCTTGGGCATGCTGTCTCATACAGGGTATTTTAGTAGTCACCCTGACAACTGACTCCTTCAATTAAAGAGCCAACTTTAAAAGAAATTATAGAATATTTTAAAGGAAATGAATTTTAATTTCCAAGTAGGTTGGGTTTAATGTACAAAACATGCATTCTCAGTTTTCAGTTTCTGAAATAGATACAAATTTTAGTTGTATAGTTTATATGGTTTTAATGTTTATATTTGATATATTTTATATTTACATCACAATTCAATGTTTTGTGTCTATATTAGAAACAATGTCTCTTCCTTCTTCTCCCCTCACCCACCCAGGAAAGCTGGTTGGGTTGTGTGGGACCATGAGCTGTATCTCTCGTTCAGTGGCTTATATGAATATTGGGGATCCTTCAGCCATGTTGTTTTGAGTCGATCAGTTTATCTCTCTATTTATTTAGGTTCTAGGCTTGTTTTTACAGTGACTACTACTGTTACAGAGAAGAGCAGACACAAGACTAGTTGGTTTTTTTTAGATTTTATTTATTTATTTTTAGAGAGAGGGGAAAGGAAGGAGAAAGAGAGGGAGAGAAACATCAATCTGTGGTTACCTCTTGAGCACACCCCCCACCGCCGCCCGCCCGCTGGGGACCTGGCCCTCAACCCAGGCCCGCGCTCAGCCAGGGCACAAGACTAGTTTTATTTAACCACAGATACTTGTATACTTCTCTTAAAAGTCACAGTGAACATGCATTAAAATATTAAAATATAGTTACATAGAATTTTTCAATTTAAACAGAAGTTAGGCAGCTAAAGTAGATTTTATGACACTGTAGGACATGAAAAAATATTTATGTTAGTGAGAAGAGTGGTTTAGAACACACACATACACACAGGATAATTATAGCTGTGGTTAAAACAAATGACCTGGGAAAAAAAGACTACAAAAGAAATACATCAAAATACTGAATGCATGTATTAAAATACTTTAATGTGTGGAGTTTTTGGTTTTCCAAATTTTCAGTATTTATTTGTAATTTAAAAATAAATTTATATTTTATTTAACATGTAGCTTGAAATTAATCTGTACCAGCAATCATAATGAATAACTTGTTTCAGGGAATAGGGAACTTAAGGATTTAACAACTTTAAGCAACCCTGAAAGCCTAATGGCCATTTCTTTAGTCGTGCCGTGAGCTGGGTCCTCCCTTGCATGTTTTTCTACCCTGACTAGAGATGAAAGAGTTCTTCCATTTCCTCAACCTTCCAATGATTTCTCACTGAAGAACAAAATAATGCACAGGAAGAAAATACATTTTTTTAAAAGATTTTATTTATTTTTTATTAGAGACAGGGGAAGGGAGGAAGAAAGAAAGGGAGGGAAACATCAACGTGTGAGAGATCACATAGATTGGCTGCTTCTCACACGCCCCTAACTGGGGACCTGGCCCGCAACTCAGGCATGTACCCTGAGTGGGAGTTGGACCCACGACATTTTGGTTCACGGGCTGGTGCTTAGTCCACTGAGTCACATCAGGCAGCGCAAAAATATATTTTTATATCTAAGAAAGAAACTATTGCTAGAATATTACTTAATTTGTAAGCGATGAATCCAGATTCCTTAAGTGACTTTAAATCAGCTAACTGATGTGATTTTTAGTGAACAAGCTTTCCTTGCCCTTGAATACTTTACCTACATTGCAGGTATCAAAGGGAGGTGGTTTTTGGATGCTTAACTATTGACAATCTCTTCATTTTTAGTAGATACAAAGGGATCTTGGCCTGGAGTATTCAGAGTCTTCCTAGGAATTTTACACTGACCTTTCCTGACTAACTAGATTAAGCTTTTGTCAAAAGATGGTATTATTATATTGTCTTTAAGACTTCAATGAGAGGTCATATTTTATATTTCACACTTTTAAAAAAGCTTTAACTTATTTTAACTTAGATTCATCTAGAAGTTGATTTTAATATAAAAGTATTTAGCTTAAATAAATACTGTTATTTCTATAGTTGAATCATGAGGGTTTTTTTAAGTCCTCCTGATTCTTCACTGCATGCAGCTAATATAACTGCTAAGATGTAGAAGCCTTGCTGGATCTACTTCATTATTTTAATTTTATTAACCATAATAGTGCTTTGCATTTTGTGCTTATTTTATAATGTGTTCTTGCATCCATAATTCCATTCGAACCCACACTGGTTCTTTAAGGGAGATGAGGTTGGGATTGCATCCACTTTGCAAGTGACAAAAAATAGGCACAGAGAAAAAGTCGGTTACAAAGGACAGAAGTTCCTAGCAAGTTGGTGGAGGAGATGGACCCAAAACCCTTGTCGGGGGCTCCCGGCCCCTGCCTTTTGGAAAGCGCACTTGTAAATACTAGAATCTGCGCATTTGCTTATAATCACTACGCTGAAGTTTTGTTTTTAAAGATTTTATTTCTTTAAGAGAGAGGGGAAGGGAAGGAGAAAGGGAGAGAAATATCAATGGGTGGTTGCCTCTCACACACCCCCTACTGGGGACCTGGCCTGCAACCCAGGCATGTTCCCTGACTGGGAATCCAACCAGCGACCCTTTGGTTTGTAGTCTGGTACTCAATCCACTGAGCCACCCCAAGCAGGACTGAAGTTCTTTAAAATTAACTTGTTAAGCAGGCTAAGTCTCCCTCCTCCCTCAGTCTTATATATGTGATTAATTGACTTAGCATACCCTTCCTTTGTATGACCATACAAAGGTAAACTTCACCCTGGTAAATTTGGTGTCTATCAACTTAATGAGGACTTCCTATAAAAGTTTACCATATATGCTTGTTGAATAACCTGTGTACCTGATTTATTTGCATGTGGTTGCTGGCAGATTTTCTAGTAGTAAACACTGAATTAGATGGATGACTGCCTAAAGGCAAAGAAAGGGAACCAGGGGATTGAATTAGAATTAATTAGGGTTTTTTTTTTTTGTAGTTCCAAGTTGTTTTCCTTCTTCCTTTTTTCTTTAATTATCTTGTTCCACCATCATTTTAGCCAAAGTTTTATGCCTGGAAGGAATTTTAAAAATGCATTAATAACAAGATTTTATACCTGTGTGAGTGTATAAAATGTATGTAATATTTAATATAAGCTTCAAATAGATACTTCAAAATTCAAGAGACACAAAGGGCTATAATGTAAAAATTTGGCCCTGGCTGGTGTGGCTTAGTGAATTGAGTGCCAGCCTGCGAACTGAAAGGCCACTGGTTCAATTCCTGGTCAGGGCACATGCCTGGGTTGTAGGCCAGGTCCCCCTTGGGGCAAGCTTCTCTCACACATTGATGTTTCTCTTCTTGTATTTCTCCCTCTCCCCCCTCTCTCTATAACTAAATCTTAAGAAATAATTTAAAAAAGTAAAAATAAAAATTTGAACTACAAAGGGTTATAATGTAAGCATTCAAGAAATAAGAAAGGCTATAATATAAAAAGCATTTCTTTTTTCCACCTCTGACTCCCAGCCATCAAATTCTTCTCTCTAGAGGCAGTGGTGGTACCAGTTTGTGTATCCTCCCAGAACCATTATGCCTAACTGTATTTAAAGCATACCCCTAGTGCTAGAATATCCTAGGAGAATTTATGCCTTATGTAGTTGAGACCAGAGGAGTTATTCTTTTGATGGCAGCTGCAGGTGGCTGTCACTGGTTGAGTCAGTGCAGTATTCTTTTGCTGAAATTAAAATTGAAAATCAGCCGTTCCTTTATTCCTGTAGTTGACAACTATGGGCCCTCACAGTAAAGAATTGCCATCATCTGGGGAAAGGAACGAACCACAGTGCTTCTGGCCCTTACGACAGTTTCAGTGGGCTCTTCCTTTTGTCTCCCAGGTGAATGGTCTGCATGTGGCTGACCCTGTGGAGGCCTTGCTGCAGCTCCAGGACTGCAGCGTCTTCATCAAGATCATTGACAGCATGTGAGTATGCATTGCATCCCTCTCCAGCTCCTCAAGCGAAGCTGCATGCCGGAGTGGGGACTGCATTTGCTTCCTTGTCTTGGTGACCACTGTGACCAGAAAGCACAGGCAGGACTGGGATGGCATAAGCCAGTGTGGGGCCCAGAGGCAAGACACCCTGTTTCTCCATGGGAGAGGTTTCACTCCTGTTCCACCCTAAGGCTTCCACTCTTGCACAGCAGAGCCTCCAAGTCCCTGTGCTCTCACAGTGTTCCAGGAGCCTGCTCTGGGGCTCTCTGTCCTCTTCACGGGAGTCTTTTACAACCCTCTTTTTGTGACTCATCCTTATCTCATAAAGCCCTCTTTGCAACCTGTAGGGCCGAGAAGAAGGGAAGCTCTTACACTTAAGGAAATAAGGAGCACTTAAAAATCTCATCTCTGACTTGTTAGTGCAGCACAGATAGGCCTTTTCTAGGCCATGATAGCATTTCTGTTGATTTTCACTTGCCTCATTAACTTGCTTTGTGAGGTTGATTAACATTTGATAAGCTATTTGATGTCCAGTAGCCGCCTTCTATTATAGTTCGGGTCCTTTCTTTTAAAATCTGTGTCTTTAGCACATGTTTCCCTTGAACATCAGAGTTAACGCAGAAATGAAGTGGGGTGTCCTCCTAGTATCTTACCTCTCTGGCACCAGGCAAAGATGGGTCAAGCTGTAACTTAGTTATTGAGGTCACATTGTTTATCCTTTTTCCTGTATCAACTTTTAGGGATTATGGAGGATAAAACTGACCTTCTCTCACTTCTTTGTGCTACAAGTAAAAGTAAAGGGCAGCCATAATATAAGGAGTCGGAGGTACAGTGATGGAGAGGAAAGCACGGTAGACCGAGCCCCCAGGCCAAGGATGGACCAGTGTTGAGGGTGTTTGTGCGGCAGGCAGGAACTGGTGTCAGGGACTCAGCAACTCTGAGGCAGTTTTGCCACCCATTCATAGAGAACAGCTCACTGACGGGGAAAGAAGATAGAACTGAGGCTTTCAAAGGCAGGAACTGGGTCTGATTTATCTTGTGTCCTTCGTACCTAGATTAAAAGAGCACATTGATTTTAATTAATGTTTGCTGGGTGAGTAAATAGTGAATGAAAATGTAGTTGATATTCTCCATCAGCAAAGACTAGTGGGGCTGAGTGACCCATGATAAATGGATTCGCTAGTGTTTGTTGTTTGTTTATTTGTCTTAACTCTTTCGAATGTATCTTCTGAAGTGTGTATTGGTAGTGGGATGTCTTTGGGATTTCTTAAAAGTTTCTGTGTCTCTACCCAACACCTGCCTTAGGGCGTCTGAAAGAAGCCATTATTATTTTGGTACAGACACTTTGCTCTCCCAGTTATCTGAGCAGGACTCTTCCAACAGCATCTTGAATTCTTCCCTCTCCTTGGCACTGATTTCCAGTCAGTACCATCCTCTCAGTCTGTCCTTTAGAAGACTTCTCATCCCTTCCTCTGGTTCATTCTGGACACCAGGCCCTTGTGATGGCTTTCTTCTCTAATCTGCCCTTATTTCAGGGCATTGCTATACATGTGACCTCAGGAACCTTCCTCCGGTCCTTCCATTGTGAGCCTCCACAGCTGATGAGCCTCAGTGACTGACTGGTCATTGCCCGGAGGTTGCACTCTAGAACCTTCAGCCTTGGTATCCGAGAGCTTTCATCAGGGGCATCTTCTCCCACCAGTCTTTTCCTGCTCCATACCCCAGCTGCCACGTGACCTCCCTCCATTTCGATCCTATAGAATTTCCTAAACTTTGGATTTTTTTAAATTATATCGTTGTGGGGCTGTTTACTTATTTTCTTCTCATTGTTGCTTATAAACTGGTAATTAGATCTGTTTGATTAGCATAAGTTTTGTTTCTTGTTTTGCTTTTTTCTGGTATTTTTGCAGGACTACTTTATAGGTAGAGTTATATACCACCTATAAGTCACCAACTTTGCAACTCTTAGTGAAAATAATTATTTTGCAAACCCTGATGAAATGATGGATCTAGGCAACCAACATCAATGGCTATAGTACCTGACCCACTGATTAATTTTAACTTCACTAAAAGACTGGTGACCAGGTGTAATACGAGGTCTGTCCTGAAGAAGTCCAGCCATTGTTAATATAATAAGAATGGTTTGTGTGACACTGATGTAACCTGGCAGCCAGAGAGTGGACTGGAATGCACATGCGTGAACAATGACGACTTCAGTGGGGGCAGTAGATGCTGTTGAGTTGAGCATGTGTACTGTGTGGCCATCCCAGTCAAAATGACTAAGCAAATAGAGCAACAAATCTGCATCAGATCTTGCGTTAAGCCTGAACATTTCTCTGTGGAAACTATTCAGATGATTCGGAAGGCTGCTGCTGTGGGTAACTGGTGATTGGCAGCTTCATCACGACAACACGTCCACTCATGTATCACATCTTGTGCAGAGGTTTTTGTTGAAACATCAAGTCACCCAGGTGACTCAGCCCACTCTACAGCCTAGATTTGGCGCCCTGTGACTTCTGGCTTTTCACTAAACTAAACTAAACTAAACTAAAATCACCTTTGAAAAGGAAGAGATTTTAGACCGTCGGTGAGATTCAGGAAAGTATGACAGGGCTGCTCGTGGTGATTGGGAGAACTTTGTGAGGTCCCAAGGTGCCTACTTTGAAGGGGACTGAGATGTCCTTGTCTTGTGTACAATGTTTCTTGTATCATCTTCAATAAATGTCTCTATTTTCCATATTACATGGCTGGATACTGTCTGGACAAACCTTGTATGCCTCATGTTGTGACATACAGTAGGGTGCAGAATGCTTTTTTTTTTTTTTTTACTTAAGACTAGATCAAGGAGTTTTTACTTTTGAGAAGGTAGATTTCCTTGGCCTGATGACAAGAGCAGTAGATGTATGTAGGGGTAAAAATATATATACCTTTGTTTAGGTTTATAACTTGGTGGGGGAACTTTCCTAGGGAGGTCAGAAATTCAAGATATGCCCATCAAGTTGTCTTTTAAGTTGGCTATAGACTAGGAGAGAGAAGAGAGGGCAGAGAGAGGGGTTGATTGATTGATTGATTCAGAGGGAGGGGCTGTGGAAATGCCTGTTAACCCTAATCTCCATCTCAGGCCCAGGACATTGCAGAGCAAACTTCCTCTGGGAAGACGTTCTTGGTGAATGCGTTCTGGCTGTTGCATTTCTGATGCCGCTACTGCTGCCAGCCCAAATCTAATGCCTAGTCCGCGGGGGGGAAGTAGAAGATGGCAGTGTTGCTGGCAGAGAAGCTGAGTGTGGAACAAGGGTTATTCCTTGGCCTCTTGGCCTCTTCTCTGGGAAAATAATTGAAGTCCACTTCTTTGACAAGTTCCTCTTTTTGTTCTTTGTATGAATGGAAGCAAAAAAGGTGTCCCATCTCTGATATCTTGAGGCTTGAATAGCAAGATTTAGTGGAGGCATTTTGCCAGAAAACCTAAAGCCCTGGCGTTTGTCTTGCTGACATTGACTTCTGCTCCTCCCAGTATAATGCACCCCTCATCTGTCGGTCTGTGGGTGCTCCGCCCATAGACTGAGCACCTGCTGTATTCCTAGCTCTCAGCTTGCACAGTTAGAGTGGTCAGTTGTAGATGATGCCATTGTCTCTGAGTGCTGTAGGAATTCCTGAGAAGGAGGGTGGAAGGGAGACCGGCAGTGGTTCTAGATGGCTTCCTGCCAGAGACGAGACTTGAATTTAGCCACTTAGTCTTGGGCTGGATTTCTTCAGGACCAGCGTTTTCTGAAGCATGTTTCATACAACTTTACTTACCCCAGGAGCTCAGTGGGGCAAAAGAAGTGTTTTGATTAAATATGGTTAGGAAGTAATGTATGTTGTATCCTATTATGTAGAAAATGTTTAGTTTGGTTCAACCTAGTATATCTCAAACATTTAAGGCAAGAACCCTCTTTATTTTTATCTAATGGAATACACTGGGTAAACTGTTGCTCTGTGCTGGGCAAACAGTCACAACATTGCAGATTGTAGGTGGGTAGGGAAGTAGGACTCTTTCAGGAGTCTGTGAGGAGAATGGCCGGTCCTAAAGACTTTGTAGGGGTCCCTAATCACAGACCAGCTACCCAGAATGCTTTTTTGGGGGGAGGGGTTCACTAGAAGAAACCTTTGTAATCCTGTGGGAGACAGAGGAAGCTACTTTCACAGTCTTGCTTGGATACTTCTTGTGCTTTTCAGGATGTCGGGCTCTGGAAGGTTCTAAGGCCTGTCCTGCCTTCTGGAACGTTGGTTGAAACCTGGAGATTCATATTCTGAACATCAGGAGGCCCCTTATCTCCAGCTGTTGCCTAGATAGAGAAGTGAAGATCCTTCACCTCTGAAAATGAAACTGCAGTTAGACTGAGCCCCAGGAGCCAGGGACCTAGGCTGTGTGAGAGCTCCCCCTGCTGCCTCCCGGCTCTCACTGCTCTCTTTGCACTTGGCCTACCCTTCCAGTTACACCAGCATGGTGACAGCCACCGATCAAAAGTGATTGTCCTTTGGTGGGGCCTCTGGAAGGCTTTAGCTACCTCAGCCTTCAGTGGAGTGTGTTGAATGAACTTTGCTCTGTCACTTCAAAGCCTTGTTCTTTCAGTTCTTGGTTCTGTTTTTTTCTTTCCATCATCCTCTCTCACTCTCACTCTCGCCATGTGTCCCAGGCATCCTGACTTTTACACTGAACTATTTCAGACTGTTGAACTCAGCTTCCCCTTGGTCCATGTTGCCTCCATCAGTTTTTGATCCTCTTCCCACAGCTCTTTTTTACACAGTTGTGCGCTACATGAAAGATGTTTCGGTCAAAGACAGACCAAGTTTACAACGGCGGTACCACAAAATTACAATGGAGCTGAAAAGTTCCTGTTGTCTCGTGCAGCGGTTTTCATCTGGCATGCTGCAAGAATTTTTAAAACATGCATACCTGACTACTTAGTTAGGGGCACTGACCTCTTTTTCCATAGATTGTCAAAAACTAAAATGACAACAGCCAACACAACACTAGCCGTCAGGTGTGAATAAATCATGCTGCGGAATTTTAGTAATTTGTATATGTGTCATGAGATGGAAACGGTTGAAAATCAGTAGTCTAATGACGTCATATGCATCTGACGATGCATATGCACATCTTAACGTAACATGCAATGCATTGCTCACCTGTTTGTGGGGATGGCGGTGTAAACACACCTGCACTGCCAGTTGTGTGACAGTACAGGACACGATTATGTACGGTGCGTACTACGTGATAGTAAATGACTATGTTACTAGTTTAATTATGAATGTATTCATTCTACTTATAAAAATAGTTTCCTGTAGAAGAGCATGCCTGTCACACTGTCAGCATGCTCGTATACCCCGTGTTTGCCGTTCCTCTTGGCTGCATCGTTTCCTCTTGTGCTCAATTTAATCTCGCGTTGTTTTGTACAGTGATATGCTCTGCAGTCTTATAGCCTAGGAGCAGTGGGCTATACCATCTAGGCCTGTGTAAGTGCACCCTGTGATCTCACAACGATGAAATTGTCTGTTAACACATTTCTAGGGGTGCATTTCTCAGAATGTATCCTTGTTGAATGGTATGTGGCTGTGTTCACAAATGGGATGGCAGAGTGCTGTCTTTTCCAGAAGGACCTGTTTCCTCAACTCCCCATTCCCCACCTGCCACACAGTTTCTTCTGAATGAATGGTGTCTTGGTATCTTCTCCTCTGTCTCTAGCATCTGGTCTGGTTCTCCCAGATGCAGTACAGGCCAAGGCTGAAGAAATGGGGAGGTAGTATGTAATGCAGTAGCAAGGAGGGGAGGGTTGCTAAATGCTCTGGTCCTAGTACTTGCTCTTTTTCTAGCCACGGCACTGAAGAGGGCCAGCAAATCCTGCAGCAGCCAGTGCCAGAGAGACTGGACTTTGTGTGCAATTTTCTGCAGAGTAAGTACCTTTCTTATGTAGTTGGGAAGGACCTGCTTCCTCAGCTCTTGGGATTTGGGAATCCAGAGGAACCGGTTAATAGGTGTCTGGAGGAGCAAATGTTCAGGGCTGTCTACTCTGCACCACAGAGATGAATACAACTGGGTCAGCTTCCCTAGGTCTGGTGACGCTCACACCAGCTGAGGTTAAGGAGCGTGTCCCTTCAGTCGCAGAGCCCATCTCAGAGATCCAGGTACAGCCAGGGGGTCGGTTTCTGGGACTCATCACCTTGGGTTTTCATTTCCCTTCACTGTGAGGAGATGGCGGAGAGGGAGGCGTCCGTGTTACCCTTTTCCCCTTGCAAGAAAAACATTTCCTTAGATAACTTTGAATTAATTGCTTAGGTGGTAGGTACTGGGGCCGAGGCAGATTTCAGTTGAGCTCTTGGCCCTTCTGCTCACTGCTTGTGTGACCTTTTTGGATGTAGGTTCCCCGTCTGTAAAGTGGAGATGCTAATTGCTCTAGGTCATGGGTAGGTTAAATGAGAACACGTGCAGCGCTTTGGCACAGCGCTCATCGGTGTCCCTCCTGTGTACAGCTCTGGCCACAGAGTCTTCATCTTTGTTACGGGAGCGGTCTGCCCTCTCTGCCTCAAGAGAATGAAAGGAAAGGTGAAATAGATTTAGATAGCAAAGTGTTAGTAACTGAGCCCAGACCCTCTGGCAGCGTAAGAACCAGTCCTCCTCCTGTGACGCAGCTGCAGGCTTCTTCTGCGACCTTACTTGGAAGGCGGGTCCAGGGTGACCTGGAATCTCTGGGCTCCTCTGTGGGGCCAAAGGGGAGTTTGTGCGTGGACAGGTGAGTGCAGTGCCGTGCCCCAGAGCTGCTGCGAATCCAGCTGCTTCCTTCGTGAACTATCCCTGTGGCCCTTGGACTGACCCAGGATAGAACTCACTTCGTACAGAAACGCATGTGTTGGGCAGAGAGGACACAGGAGTAAGGAGTCCTCTACCAGAGACAGTGATTTGCTCTGACGAAGGTGTTCTGAGGGTCTTGGGGATGGCCCCCAGGTAGTTCACCCTGTTTTCTCCACTGTTGTCGTTACAGAAAACCGAAAACATCCCTCTTCCCCGGAATGCCTGGTGTCAGTGCAGAAGGCGATAGAGGGGTCAGAGTTGGAACTGGCCAAGGTACCTATAGAACACCAGACTGCGGGTGTGAGGGTGGCACTGGAGGGACCTGCAGGGCCTTCTTTTAACCCAGGGGGAAGTGGTGGGTACTCTAATTCTGGGGGCTTGTAGAGGTTTGAGGTAGGTTTTGACAGCCACCTGGATGAGGCAGAGGCTAATTTAGCCCAGAGATTCTAGGAGACTATGCCACATGACAGGTGTACTAGGCCATTCCTGTGGGCCTCAGTGGAGACCTGGCAGGAATCAGGCCTCACCGGGCTGTTGTCATTTTTTTTTTATCTCAGTCTACTTAATTCCCTCTCCTATCAGGGTGCTGGCCTGGAAGTTTCCATGAGTCCAGGTATTTAGCTGTGCAGGAATCCTGGCCTAAGGTTGCTGACTTCTAGGAGCTTTGGAGAGTCTCCAGAAGAGCTAAAAGAGCCTGGGGATGGGGGTGGGGCAGTGAGAAGAGAGGCCCCACTCAGTGACTGCCTCCTGTTTGGCTTCTAGATAACCATGCTGCTCTTATACCAGTCCACCATGAGCTCCAAAAGTCCCAGGGACTGGGAACAGTTTGAATATAAGATTCAGGTAAGCCCTTGTGTGTCTACTCCACCTAGCGGGTCTAGCATGCATTTCACCACATCCCGCCTGCTTTCTTTAAACAGCACATAATGTTTTAAAAAAAATTGTGTTGTAGTCACAGCCATTCATTGTAGAAAGTCTGGAAAATACTGCAAAGCACAAAGAAGGAAATAACAGTTGCCAGTAATCCCATTTCCAGAGATAACTGCTAACTTTTAAAGGATGTACTTACAAGCTTTTTTCATATTTAACTGTACCTGAAACTACTGTTTGGGTGCTATGTAGAAATTGTTCTCTCTTCATGTATGTATCCCTCTGAGTGTGTACATATTTTTTACACACATTGTCACTCCATTTATTCCTCTTTTCCTCTAGTAGGAGGGGTTAGTGAGAGAGAATGTCTTTGTCCACCATGACAGTCTAGCTCAGAGAGGTTACCTCCTCTCTCCTCCTCTACACGGTCCCCAGGTGAGGGGGAGTTGGTGCATCTGCTTCGTCATAGAGGGAATTGACCCGGTTTTTTGGAACTACCCGCCATGTAGTTCTAGTGTTGGCCTTGCGTCCTGCGTGAGCAGCTGTTCTTTCTTTCCCAGAGCAGAAGCAGCTGGGATGCCAGAGTGGGTAATGTAGGTGACCAGTGGGCCACTGTCCAGAGAGCTGTGGCCTTTCGCACAGTGGTAGAAATGTTGAATCATCCTATTTTGTCCTCACGGCTCATGGCTCGTCTTGGGGTTGGTGTTGGAGTGGCAAGGAAGGAATAGGTGGTTTCTTACCCCCTTCAGCCTTTTCTGTGCCCCATGCTGCTCATAGACCTGGTAAAGAAGTTCTAGAGGAATAGGAACTACAGCAGAATTGGCCAGGAAAATTAAATCAACTCTGTAACTTTGGAATTCTGACAGAGAAGGGGAGATTTCACAGCCGAGCTGGTGGATAAGCTCTGGCTGAGCCCCAGGGGCGTTCTTACCCAGACAGAGAACAGTGAGGGTCAGCTGAGGCCGACATAGTTATGTTAAAGCTTTCTGAGCGCATTACTTTCCTTGCCTGCTGTCTTTTCTTGTGGTCAGGAGTGAAGTCAGTTAGAAACTCTCTGACCCCAGGTGATCTTTAGGGGAGGAGAGGGGGCGGGAGCAAGTGAGGTGAACACGTCTGTAGTAGAACATTCTTGACTGGACCATGGGGCTTTCCGCTCTTAGAGAAAGAGTGGGCTCCAGCAGGCTCGTGGGGCTGGCACTATCAGGGTAGTGCCCTCTGTCTCTTTGGGTCTCCCTAACACCTGAGTATCGCTCTTTTTCTCCATGGCTTAGTCTGAGTTGGCTGTCATTCTCAAGTTTGTGCTGGACCATGAAGATGGACTAAATTTGAATGAGGACCTAGAGAACTTCTTGCAAAAAGGTAAATAGGAAATGCTTCTGAGGATCCTCTCCTGTCTGAGCTGGGTACTGCTGGGATCCTGAGAAGTGCATTCGGGGCTTGTTTCTGGCCCCAAAATAAGACGCAGAGTTGGTGCTCAGGAAAACTGTGACGGAGGAGGTTGGTTTCTAGACCATGTTGCCATCATCCCAGTTCCCACAGAACTCCTCCTGGCCGCCAGGCAGGACTTTTTAAAGAAGTGATCATATCAGCTGTTAGGTTCTCTTTGATCTTCCCCCTGCGCGCGCGCGCGCGCACACACACACACACACACACACACACACACACACACACACAATCATTACTCCAGGTGTACGAGCTAGGAGTACAGTCTTAAAAGATGGCTTTTTCCCCCTCACATGAAGCTCTTGTTCTAGGTGGGAAGGCAGATACATAAACCAGTAGGTGTGATGAGGAGTAAGTGCTAGAACAGAGAGGTACTGAATCTGCCAGGTGTCTGCTGGAAGTCCTTGTCTCCTGATGACAAGGCCATCTACTCATGATGGGCTGTGAGCCTTGGGTCTAGGCTAATTCTCGTCCAGCTGCTAAATTTGATGTTCCTCATATTCAGGTTCCTCACGAGCCTTTCAGGTGATGCTGGAAATGTGAGAGGAAAGGCTCTGGGCCAGGTTTTGGGTTTGCAGATCAGTGTATGGCTGGCTGTTGAACTGTGGGCACTGTGGGCAAAGCAAGGAGGCCACATCTGAACCCTGGGGGTTTGAGGGTGAGTGAGGAGCAGCTGAGGGAGACTAAGAGTGGGTGTTCAGAGGGAGAACCACGTGAAAGTGGTCATGGAACCAGGGAAACAGAAGGTTTTGAGAAAGATGTGTTGGCACTGCATGATTTCAGAAAGGGGGCCAGTGGTTGTGACCCAAGAGGTCGTCAGGGCTGAGAGGAGATCCTGCTTAGGTTCTCCCTGGTAGCTGCCCCCCGTAGCTTACATGTAAGTGTCTGAGAATTCACTCCCACTAAGGCAGGTTTTCAAATTGCATTTGAAAGATGCAACTCCGTTCACCCTCTTACTAACCTGTGATTTGTGTGCTCCTCCCTCCAGCTCCGGTCCTTTCCAGCACCATCTCTGAAGAGCTCTCCCCACCCAGCCACCAGGCCAGGAGGGAGGTTCGCTTTCTGGAGCTACAGAAGGTTGCCTCTTCCAGTGGGAACAAGTATGTGCTGAGCCTCGTTCCTGGGACAGGGTCTCAACTCCCGCCATCCTGGAGACTGGGCTGTTGAGCAGCCCCTTACGTCATCAGAGAGTGCTTGCAGTGTCCTGCAGCTCTGGGAGGGCCTTACCTGCTGCAGTGCTAATTGGGGAAATTGGTTGAGATCTGCCTTGGACAGAAGGGCTCTCTCAGAGGCTCTTCCTTGTTGATGGAATCCTTTCCTTTGTTGATTACATGAAAGTCCCTTCTTGGTGTCGATCTGCAGAGACGAGGAAAGTGCATCTCCCTTCTCTTCCCCTTACCCGCTTTTTTTGGCTTGGAGAAAGGAGAAGGGTTTTTTCAAGGTCGTATCATGGGACGTGAGTCAACACTGCAGACAGAACCCGCGTGTTGGGCCTCTCAGACAGCGCTCACACCCACAGCGTGCTGCTTCCCCATCCTTGCCTATTGTTGGTCACTTCAGGCCTCGTATCCCGGGCTCATGGCATCTGATCTGTCTCTTTCCTCAGCTTCCTCTCAGGTTCTCCAGCCTCCCCCATGGGAGACATCCTGCAGACCCCACAATTCCAGATGAGACGTCTGAAGAAGCAGCTTGCAGATGAGAGAAATAATAGAGATGAGCTGGAGCTAGAGCTGGCTGAAAACCGCAAGCTTCTCACTGAGAGGGGTGGGTGCCTGGCACGTCACAGATATGTATACGTGGGCAGCATCCGGGGTCTCCATCCAGGGAACCCATGGGCTTGTCTGAGGAATGGCCCCTCTGCCTTGTGTTGTCCCCTCTGCTGGCCCTGGGCCTGTCAGGCTGACCTCCTAGATGTTGGTTACGTCCTTGCCTCCATCCTCCTTTTCCCATAGATTGGACGCCTCCTCCTTGCTCTCTCTTCTTCCCTTAGTTCTGCCCTGACTCTCCTCTCCTCTCCTCTCCCCCCGCCTGGGCCAGATGCGCAGATAGCCGTGATGCAGCAGCGCATTGACCGCCTGGCTCTGCTGCACGAGAAGCAGGCGGCCAGTCCGCTGGAGCCCAGGGAGCTCGAGGAGCTCCGTGGCAAGAATGAGAGGTAGACTTCTCTTTGCCTCCCATCCCAGCTCCCTGCCCTGCTCTGTCCCCACGGGGGCTACACTCTTTTGTCACTGCGCCCTTGTCTCGTAGCCTCACCGTGCGGCTTCATGAAACGCTGAAGCAGTGCCAGGACCTGAAGACAGAGAAGAGCCAGATGGATCGCAAAATTAACCAGCTTTCTGAGGAGAATGGAGACCTTTCCTTTAAGGTGCCTGTTGGGGGTGGTAGTCTTGCTCCCTTCCTAGAGGCCCCTTAGGATTGAGTTTTTCTGGACAGTTCCCCAAGAGAGGCTGAGAAGGATGCCCTGGCACCTGTCCTATGCTCTTGTCCCTCCAGAGATCTGCGTACTTTGACCCTTTCCTTGTCCCATAATCGGCTGCTGCCAGGGACTGGGTTATGGCTTTAAATTTTGATTTACAGTCCTGAGTTAGGGATGTGATTCCTTGTGGTTGGTATGAGGAGGGCGGGAAGGACCATCAGAGGCGTCCAGCTCCTGGAGTTCAGGGAGCGAACAGCAGTGGCAATGCCAGTGTTGACCTTGGGTGGTGGGACTTTCCATCTGTCTGTCTCAGCTGCGAGAGTTTGCCAGTCACCTACAGCAGCTACAGGGTGCCCTCAACGGCCTGACAGAGGAGCACAGCAGGGCCACTCAGGAGTGGGTGGAGAAGCAGGCCCATCTTGAGAAGGAGTTCAGCACTGCCCTGCAGGACAAGGTAACCCTCAGCTTTCGGGGTGTTAGGGCCGCCATCTTGATCACATGTTCAAAGTTTAATTCTGCTTGCCACTCCTCTTTTGGGCCTTTGGGAATTAAGCTGGCTTCTGTTCAAGGTTTAATAGTGTGCTGTAATGGAAAAGTTGTGGGCTTGTCAGTCCAATACACCTTTGAATCCTGTCTCTGCTATTTACAAGGTGTGGATCTTGGACAAGTTACTTGATCTCCTTCTCTCTAAGCATCCTTTCCTGAAAATGGGGAAAAGAACGAGTAGCTGCCTCATCAACCATTGTAAGATAATAATACATAGAAAGCACTTAACACATGGTGTGGTGCAAAGTAAGCTCTCAGTGGATTAGTTGCTGTTATTGCTGTTGTTAGGAACTCCACTCTGCCACTTATTAACCATATAGCTCTGGGGCAAGGCACTTAACATCTGAGCTTTAGATTCTTGCTCTCTAAAAGAGGGACAGTGAGCTACCTCTCGGATCTCTGGTGTGGACTAGAAATTCACGGAGGTGCCCTACACAGTGCCTGGCCTGTTGCAGGTGCTTAGCAGGCAGCGAGGGGAAGTGGGGGTGTGGGAGGGGTCGGTGCTGTGGCTGCTGCTGCTGCTGTTGATGCCCAGAGACACAGGGTATGTTTTTAAACTGGGTGGTTGTTAGGATAATCTGGAGACCAAGATTTCTCTGAGGAAGGGTATATAGGAAGGAAATCTGAAGTATGCTCTATGGCCTTGGAGAAGAAATCAGTAGGTCATGTGACTTAATTCAGCCCTGGAACTAGGGCTAGAAAGTCAGGTCCCTCATGGTCCCAGGTCTGTGATCTCTGAGAGGTTTTTCTAGGTTAGGGCAAAAGGAGATCTTGGTTACAAGGTGGTAGGCTCCTTTGTTTTGTTGATGTTTGCAAGGGCTTGTGGGGTCATTGGGTACCTGTTCCACCTCTCTTCACATGGAGCTCTTGTTTACTGCCAGAAATGCCTTGAAGAGAAGAATGAAATCCTTCAGGGAAAACTTTCACAGCTGGAAGAACATTTGGCCCGTCTGCAGGAGAACCCACCCCAGGAGAAGGGCGAAGTGCTGGGTGATGTCTTGCAGGTAGGAATGTGCAAGGGCAGCAGTAAGACCTGTGTGCTGAGCGCTGGGGTTGGTGTGGGCCCGTGTTCAGTATGTTCAGGTTCCAGGCAACCTTCAGTTCCCAGAGGGGCCATGGTGCCCGAGGAGTCATGCTGATTCCAATTTGTCTCTGTCTCACCAGCTGGAAACCCTGAAGCAAGAAGCAGCCACTCTTGCTGCAGACAACACGCAGCTGCAAGCCCGGGTGGAGGCTCTGGAGACTGAGCGGGGCCAGCAGGAAGCCAAGCTGCTTGCTGAGCGGGGCCATTTTGAAGAAGAAAAGCAGCAGCTGGCCAGCCTGATTGCTGAGCTGCAGAGCTCCCTGTCCAATGTCAGCCAGGCCAAGGAAGAGCTGGAGCAGGCCTCCCAGGCCCAGGAGGCCCAGTTGTCTGCCAAGGTGGCCACGCTGACCTCTGAGCTCACCACCCTCAATGCCACTCTCCAGCAACAGAATCAAGAACTGGCAGGCCTAAAGCAGCAGGCCAAAAAGGAGCAGGCCCAGCTCGCACAGACCATCCAACAGCAAGAACAGGCCTCCCAGGGCCTCTGCCACCAGGTGGAACAGCTCAGCACTACCCTGAAGCAGAAGGAGCAGCAGTTGGAGGAGGCCACCAAGGAGCTGGAGGCCACCAGGCAAGACCATGCTCAGCAACTGGCCACTGCTGTTGAGGAGCGGGAGGCCTCCTTAAGGGAGAGGGATTCAGCCCTCCAGCAAGTAGAGGCCTTGGAGAAGGAGAAGGCTGCCAAGCTAGAGGTCCTGCAACAGCAGCTTCAGGCTGCTAATGAAGCCCGGGACAGTGCCCAGACCTCAGTGACACAGGCCCAACGGGAGAAAGCAGAGCTGAGCCAGAAGGTGGAGGAACTCCATGCCTGCATTGAGGCAGCCCGCCAGGAGCAGTGTGAGACCCAGGCCCAGGTGGCAGAGCTAAAGGCCCAGCTGAAGTCTGAGCAGCGAAAAGCAACTGAGAGAGAAAAGGTTGCCCAGGAGAAGAACCAGCTCCAGGAGCAGGCCCGGGCCCTTGAGGAGTCCTTGAAGATCACCAAGGGCAGCCTTGAAGAGGAGAAGCGCAGGGCTGCAGACGCCCTGAAAGAGCAGCAGCGTTGTATCTCCAAGCTAGAGGCAGAGACCCGAAGCCTGGTGGAGCAGCATAAGCAGGAACGGAAGGAGCTGGAAGAAGAGAAGGCTGGACGCAAAGGGCTGGAGGCTAGATTACAGCAGCGTGGAGAGGCCCATCAGGCTGAGATGGAAGCCCTGCGGCAAGAGTTGGCAGAGGCTGTAGCCTCCAGGCGTGAGGCTGAGAGTGAGTGTGGGCAGCTTGCCAAGGAGGTGGCCACCTGGCGTAAGCGGTACGAGGATAGCCAGCAAGAGGAGGCCCAGTATGGTGCCGTGTTTCAGGAACAGCTGATGACCCTGAAGGAAGAATGTGAGAAGGCCCGCCAGGAGCTGAAGGAGGCAAAGGAGAAGGTGGCAGGGATAGAAGCCCACAGCGAACTCCAGATAGGCCGGCAGCAGAGTGAACTAGCCCAGCTCCATGCCAGCCTGGCCAGAGCCCACCAGCAGGTCCAGGAGAAGGAGGTCAGGGCCCAGAAACTTGCAGATGACCTCTCCACTCTGCAGGAGAAGATGGCTGCCACCAGCAAGGAGGTGACCCGCCTGGAGGCCTTGGTGCGCAAGGCAGGTGAACAGCAGGAAACAACCTCTGAGCTACTCAAGGAGCCCCCAAGGGCAGGAGACAGAGAATCAGAGTGGCTGGGAGAGCAGGAGGGACGTCAGTTCTGTAGCACACAGGCTGCACTGCAGGCCATGGAGCGTGAGGCAGAGCAAATGGTCAGTGAGCTGGAGAGGCTGCGGGCTGCGCTGATGGAGAGCCAGGGACAGCAGCAGGAGGAGCGTGGGAAGCAGGAGCGGGAGGTGGCCCGGCTGACCCAGGAGCGGGGCCGAGCCCAAGCCGATCTTGTACTGGAGAAGGCTGCCAAGGCAGAGCTTGAGATGCGGCTACAGAATGCCCTCAATGAGCAGCGTGTAGAGTTTGCTGCCCTGCAGGAGGCACTGGCCCATGCCTTGAGGGAAAAGGAAGGGAAGGACCAGGAGCTGGCCAAGCTTCGTGGGCAGGAGGAAGTCCAGAGAATGGAGCTGGGGAAGCTTCACCAAACTGTGGAGCAACTGAAGAAACAGCTGGCCAAGGTGGAGGAGCACCAGCAGTCTCTAGGGACAGCTGGTGGAGAAGACATTTCTGGGTCAGGAGCCCAGTCTGATGCTACTGGAAAGACCAAGCGAAGAGGCCCTGACCTGGAGACTCTGCAGGCAGAGGTGAGCAAGCTGGAGCAGCAGTGCCGCGAGCATCAGGAGAAGGCTTCCAGCCTGGAGCGCAGCTTGGAGTCTGAGCGCACCTCCCAGATGGAGCAAGCTGCTGCTCTGGAGACGTTGCAGGGCCAGTTAGAGGAGAAGGTCAAGGAGCTGGGGCGCAGTAAGGACACTCTAGCCTCAGCACAAAGGGAGCTGGCCACCCTCCGCAACAAGGCCCAAGACCATACCAAGGCTGAAGATGAGTGGAAGGCTCAGGTGGCCCGGGGCCAGCAGGAGGCTGAGAGAAAAAACAGCCTCATCAGCAGCTTGGAGGAGGAGGTGTCTATTCTGAACCGCCAGGTCCTGGAGAAGGAGGGCGAGAGCAAGGAGTTGAAGCGGCTTGTTGTAGCTGAGTCAGAAAAGAGTCAGAAGCTGGAGGAAAGGCTGCGTCTGCTCCAGGCAGAGACAGCCTGCAACAGTGCCAGAGCCGCTGAACGCAGCTCTGCTCTGCGGGAGGAGGTCCAGACTCTTCGGGAGGAGGCAGAGAAACAACGGGTGGCTTCAGAGAACCTTCGACAGGAGCTGGCCTCACAGGCAGAGCGAGCAGAGGAACTGGGCCAAGAATTAAAGGCATGGCAAGAGAAATTCTTCCAGAAGGAGCAAGCCCTCTCTGCCCTGCAGCTCGAGCACACCAGCACACAGGCCTTGGTGAGTGAGCTGCTGCCCGCCAAGCACCTGTGCCAGCAGCTGCAGGCTGAGCAGGCAGCTGCTGAGAAACGCCATCGTGAGGAGCTGGAGCAAAGCAAGCAGGCAGCTGGTGGGCTGCGGGCAGAGCTGATGCGGGCCCAGCGGGAGCTTGGGGAGCTGATGCCCCTACGGCAGAAGGTGGCAGAGCAAGAGCGAGCAGCCCAGCAGCTGCGGGCAGAGAAGGCCAGCTACGCAGAGCAGCTGAGCATGCTGAAGGAAGCTCATGGCCTGCTGGCTGAGGAGAACCGGGGGCTGGGTGAAAGGGCCAGCCTTGGCCGACAGTTTCTGGAAGTGGAGCTGGACCAGGCTCGGGAGAAGTATGAACAAGAGCTGGCAACTGTGCGTGGTGATGCTGAGGCCCGTCTGACTGAGATGCAGCGGGAAGCACAGAGCACTGCTCGGGAGCTGGAGGTGATGACTGCCAAGTATGAGGGTGCCAAGGTCAAGGTTCTGGAGGAAAGACAGCGGTTCCAGGAAGAGAGGCAGAAACTCACTGCCCAGGTAAGGCATCCAGTTCAATGACACTTCAAAGACTGGACCTGAGACAGGGGACGTTTCCTCTGCATCCCAGGGTCTTAAGCTCCCACATTATCGCAGTGTCTTGCCTCTACTCACTGTGTAGCAGAGGAGAGGTGGCTGGCAGAGTCCAAGTCTGTTGCCCCATGTTGTCCTAAAAAAATACCAGTAGCCTTCTCCCTCCCTGACGACTCTGTCCCTGGAGAGTCAAACTGAAGGTCATCGCCCATTCTGGAGGCACATTTTGAGGCACACCTGCAGTAGAGGCCCCAAGAGCCACAGGGCACTAGGATGAGCCAAACTGTCATTTTAAAAATTACTAGAAGTCTGGTTCCTTAGGGGGAGGGGGAGTGTCAGACCCTTAATGAGGTCAGTGTCACAGCAGGACCCGTGCCTCTGCAGCGCCCATCTCACTGTCTCCATTGCTCCTCCCCCATGCACAGGTGGAACAGCTAGAGGTATTTCAGAGAGAGCAAACTAAGCAGGTAATGCCTGGGGTTCTTGCTAAATGCTGGCTGCTTAAGCGGTGACCAGTCTTGGTGCATGACCCCGGCTGCAGCTTGCCTCCGCCAGCTCCTGTTGTGAACTGTTTGTGAAGGGGGCAGGGTCAAGCCGTGGAATCCAGGCCCAGGCTGCCCAGGCTGCCCAGGCGTGCGGTGTGCTGGGCCCTCTCTCAGGCCTCGTCCCACCCGTCCCAGGTCGGCCTTTCCACCTTTCTGTACTTTCTGTCAGGGACGAGGGGTAGGGTAGGCTTCATCGTTCCCGTATCTGAAACAAGCACAGACAGTTCTTGGGATTCCCAAACCTCAAAGTTCTCTTCCCTGTTTGGGTCCTTCATGAAGAGGAGGATTAGCAGAATGACCATGGGCCTTGTTCAGCGCAGCACTTTTCTTTCCCACAGAAGCTGTGAAGGTGATGAGCAAGGACTCCTTCGCAGGTTAGGGAGGGTTCTGAGCTCAGGATGTCTGCCTTAACCCCGAGCATGAAGTAAAGATGCCTGGGGACCAGAAGGCCAAGGTTGAGAGGAGTAGGAGGGGCTTCTGCCAGGCAGAGGAGTGCCAGGGTCTGCTGTGCTGCTCTCACAAGAGTCTCTCTGTGCTGCCCTAGATGTCAAGGCTATGGAGCTAGTATTTAGTGGGAGCACTCTTCTCTGTCATCTGTCCTGCGCAGTCACCTCAGGCCTACAGAGGAATTGAGCCTTCCCCTCCTCTCATCACCTTCTTCTAGGAGCCCAGGATGACAAGCTGAATACAAACAGTTAGCAATGGAGCCCTGTCCTCCTGCCTTTGCTGATGATGCTTGAGCTCCTGGAATCTGGAGGAGCCAGGGGCGCTTGTGGCTGTGATGCTCCCTCTCATCCCTTCCTCCCCTTGCTCTCCCTCTCTGTGGGAGTGGGGTGGGCTTGGACATGTGCTGCCCTGCTTTGTCTCCCAGCAGTCTGATCCTCCACACTAACCACACTGCTAGCATCAGCCCTAACAGCCTGTGGGTATTGGGGAGAGGGCTGATCATCTGTGGGCTTTTGCTTTGGTAGTGTTTGGGAGGAGGGATGGCTGTTGAATGAGTATGTCTGCTAAAGTTACAGGCTAGGTCCCCTGTTCCTGTCTCCAACCCAGGAAGATTGGGGCTTGGAAGGGCAGTAGCCGCAGTAGGGTGGTGGTAAGGCGTCAGCTCCCCAGAGTTGATCCTCTTGAATCCTGTGGTGGCTGCGGGCCTCCGTCCCTGCAGGCTGGTAGAGGTGAGCCTGGGCAGGTGGCTCTGGCAGCACCTGTGTGTTAGTTTGCCTCACTCAGGTCCTGCCATCCAGCCTGGGCAGCAGGCTCTTCCCTAAATGGAGGCTAGAGGAAGGACCTGAGTTTCTCTTTCTAAAAATATTGGGAACTGGTCTGGGAATACCCTATAATTTGCCTGGGCATCCAGGGGAAGACCTCTTGAGACTTCCCTTCTCCTTTTCCTCTGCTTCACTAGGTGGAAGAACTGAGTAAGAAGCTAGCTGACCATGACCAAGCCAGCAAGGCGCAGCAGCAGAAGCTGAAGGTGGGACAGATGGGAGTGGGAAGGTGCTCTAAGCCCTTGGGCTGTGGTGGGGGTGGAGGCACAGGAGCAAACCCCAGGGCCTGGCTGCCTCAGGAGACCTGCCTGTGACTCATTTGTGTGCCTTCTGGGACTCCGAAGGGAAGACCAGAGCTACTTCTACCCCTCAGACCTTTGCTGTGAATTACAGTAGCCACTAATTATGTATGGTTATTTAGATTAATTAAAATTAGGTTAAAAACTCAGTTTCTCAGTGCCACCAGCTACATTTACTCTGCTCAGTAACTGCATGTGGCTCGTGGCTACCATACTGGACACTGCCACCACTGCAGAAAGTTCTGTTGGACAGTGCTGGTCTAGAGTGTCAGTGACACTTGATGTTATAATGGAAGTTAATATTGTTGGTGCTCTTAACATCATCACTTTCAGTTTAACATTTGCTTCTTTGCAGTTTAGGCTTCACAGCTTTTAGCTAGTAGCAAAGCATTTGGCACCAGTGGCCCTAGGACTCACTGGAGCCCTGGTGGGTCACAGGGGTTGGTGGGAGCTGAGGGCTTTGATTCCCCAGCTCACTACCAAGTAGTTACTCCACACTGTGTCTTGATTGTGATAAACAGGTGCTTGTTGTACTCCTTTTAGGGGCCTTCCTGGTGAAAGGAGATGTAGGAGAGGTAAGGCCAGGTGATCCTGTCCAGTATCACTACAAACTAAGCACTTGCCGGCATTGCAAGTAGACAGAGAATGAGACATAGGCCTTGTTCCCAAGGAGTCTGGTCTGGAGAAGGGGCAGTGCCAGCACCATAAATCAGTCCACACGGGCTTTGGAGTCAAGTGAACCAAGGGTCAGATCTTACATTAGCTATTTAGTCTCTATGACTCTGGCCAATTTGCTTAAATTTCTTGAGCTCAATTTTTTAAACACTGAAATGGAGATAAAGTCACTTCCCAGAGTCACTCGGAGGAGATATGAATTTACATGTCCTGGGAGCTCATATTTCAAGCGCCTGGCCCCATACTCTGCACCCAAGTGAGAGCATCAGTTCCCTTCCTCCTTGGGGAGACTGTACTCACGGGACCAGAGAATGGGACTGTTTGTGCTTGATCTCAAAGGAGATAAGGCTGTCAGAACTCCACCAGAAATGGCCTGAGCTGGATGGGAAATCTCCTGCAGACCATGGACCTTGAAAGGTGTATGCTCAAGTTGGGGAAGGGGGAGTGGTAAGAAAAGGATTTTTTATGTTTCCTGAGAGAAAATGCCATAGAGCCCAAGGGGCCAGGGCAAGTTAGTGGATTTGGGTGGAGCAGCCACCCAGATCAGTCTTCCATATCACATGCTTTCCAGGCCCAGGGAGGGGAGAGCCAGCAGGAGGCCCAGCGCCTCCAGACCCAGTTGAATGAGCTGCAGGCCCAGTTAAGCCAGAAGGAGCAGGCAGCTGAGCACTACAAGCTACAGGTGAGGAGTCCAGTCCTGGTACACTCTGCCCTGCCCCTCTGCTGTCTCCCACCCTCCACCCTTACCCCCCACCCACCCTAACTGTCCACACAGATGGAGAAAGCCAAGACCCACTATGATGCCAAGAAGCAGCAGAACCAAGAATTGCAGGAGCAGCTGCGGGGCCTGGAGCAGCTGCAGAAGGAAAACAAGGAGCTGAGGGCCGAAGCTGAGCGGCTGGGCCGTGAGCTACAGCAGGCTGGGTTGAAGACCAAGGAGACTGAACAGACCTGCCGCCACCTTACTGCCCAGGTGCGCAGCCTAGAGGCACAGGTAAGTATCTGGCTGGACAGACTCCCTTACCCCTGTCATAATAGATCCTGTGCCTTCCTCCCCTAAGCCATCTCTGCCTTAGGCTTCTCTTCACTCTCCCTGCTTCCCAGGTTGCCCATGCTGACCAGCAGCTTCGAGACCTGGGCAAGTTTCAGGTGGCAACTGATGCCTTAAAGAGCCGGGAGCCCCAGGCTAAGCCTCAGCTGGACTTGAGTACTGACAGCCTGGATCTGAGCTGTGAGGAGGGGACCCCACTCACTATCACCAGGTCAGGAGGCGCCCTTCTTCCCGCAGTCCGTTGTCCACTGAGAGGCTACTGTTTATCAGGCTCTATCCTGGGCCCTGGGGCTGTGACATAAACAAGACATGGTCCCTTTGCCCTCTGGAAGCTGATTCTCAGAACAAAAAGATTTAATTGAGGCTGTCACTCCTGAGTCTTGAAAGAAGCGATAGGAATGTGTGCTTGGTGGACAGAAGAGGGCAGTGAGAGCCAAGGCCAAGAAAGAGCCCCGCTGGGCTGAGAAGTAAAGTTGGGAGAGCCAGCTAGACTCCCCATTGATGGAGGCTGGTGCTCTGAGGGACCTCAGAAGGGTTTGAAATTGAGTACATTATCAGATTTGCATGCTAGCTTATCCTCACAATTAATGCAGAAGCTGAGACTGGAAACATTTGTTTTTATTTAATATTTGTACTTATCACACAGTTATAGGCACTTGGAAAAAATAGTAATTCATTTAACAGATGGAACTGGGGCATAAAGGGCAGTCAGTTGATCAAGGACCCACAGTGGCAGAGCTGGGCTTCAACCTGGCAGCCTGGCCCAAGTCCTTGTTTTTGTCACCACTCTGGTGCTTCTCTCAGATGTTGTCGTCGGTCTAGGTGAGAGATGAGGCAGACCAGGGAAGGCCATGAGGGCAGAGGGAAGTGTGGTGAGACAGGAGAGGGAAGAGGTGGACTTGTGCCCATGTTCATAGCTGGGCAGCCTGGGGGGAGGCTGCTTCCCTTAGCTGAGACAGGAGAGGAACACACAAATGGGCTTAGTTTGGGACATTCGTTGTGGTGCAGCTGTGGGTGCCCAGAGAGGTGTCTCAGGTTTGAGAGGTGACTCAAACCTGATATACAGGTTTGAAGAGTAGGGTCTGGGTTAAGGCAGAGGGCTGGGAGTTGCCAGTACTGAAGAGTTCAAAGGACCAGGCCATGGGAGTAGATGGGCTCACCAGAGATAGCCTCAGTGAAGGGCTCTCCTTGGTACCTCTGAAAAGTCAGAACATGGGGTGTTGATCAGGTCTATTTATAATAAATGTAAGAATTGGTCACTTTGGAGCAAAGCAATGGACAAAATGCTTTCTGGCCCCAAGAATGGCACCTCAGCAGGTTTCTATCCTGTAGCAAGCTGCCTCGTACCCAGCCAGACGGCAACAGCATCCCTGGAGAGCCAGCTTCGCCCATTACCCAGCGCCTGCCCCCCAAGGTAGAATCCCTGGAAAGTCTCTACTTTACCCCCATCCCTGCTCGGGGTCAGCCACCCCTGGAGAGCAGCCTGGACTCCCTGGGAGACAGCTTCCTGGACTCAGGACGGAAGACCCGCTCTGCTCGTCGTCGTACTACGCAAATCATCAACATCACCATGACCAAGGTCAGGCTCCTGGGAGTGGGGCTGCAGGACAGTAGTGCTCATGTCTGCTCAAGGGCACCTTGCCACAGGGTCCACAAAACAGCTCTAAGAGGTGGGCAGGGCTGACCAGTCCATGTCTTACAGAAGGGAAAGCTGAGATTCTAAGAAGGATCTTAGGCCTCTTTTGTAGAAAAGGTCAGGGCTGTCATGGATGCCTGTCTGCTGACTCAAAGGCTGGCATCCTCTCCGTGTGTAGCACTGACCCTGTACAAGATGAGAATATGGAGAAGCTGTAGCTCAACTGGGGCCTCCCAGCACAACTCCAGGGTACCTGAGATGTGTTGTGACTGCCAGTGGGCTGCCTGTCAGCCTAGGGGGCTCTGGCCCTTGTTTCCATATTCTAAGGAGATTAGGGAGGGAAGGAGAGGTGTCTCTGGTGTAGAGGGAGCACTTCTGTGTGGAGGGTGCCCTGTCACCAAGAAGCTAGAGAAGCTCACAGGGGTGTCCAGCATTTTGGCATCTCTGGGCCACACGTTAAATACATTGTCTCTCTCTCACTCACACACACACACACACACACTCTCTCTCCCTCTCTCTCCCTCTCTCTCTCTCTCTCTCTCTCATGTTTTAAGATATACATATGATCTTTCTTGGTTGCATTCAGTCATCCTGGGCCGTGAGTTGGACCCCTGCCTGAGGTGGTTGGGACCCTGGCAAGCCTGAGATGGAAGACGCAGGAGCTATGGGATAAGCCTGGCTCAGGAGACATGGGTTCCAGCCCTGGCTCTCCCACTTCTTAGCTGTTTGACTCTTGAGCCAGTCATTTCATTTCTTTGTGTCTCTCTTCTAAAATAGTCTGATACATTCTGCCTCCCTTCCCTCAAAGCATTGTTAATAGACTCAGTGGAAAGGTGGGTAGAAGAGTCTTAATACCCATAGCACCTGTGCAGGGTTCTGGCAGCCCTTTTCTTACAGATGTCCAGCTAAGAACCCTTGCAGAGCAGTGTGCAGACTTGCAGAGAGCCATGCTGTAGGGTCCGAGGGCTTCAGGAAGGGGGAGCAGCGGGAGGCTTTTTTATAGAGGGTCATGGTGCCCACTCCACCCCACCACAACAGACTCATCCTTTCTTCCAGAAGTCAGATGTGGAAGAGCCAGACAGCGCCAACTCATCCTTCTACAGCACACAGTCTGCCCCTGCTTCCCAGGCAGGCCCGAGAGCCACCTCCTCCACCCAGTCTCTAGCCCGCCTGGGCTCTCCCGATGATGGCAACTCAGCTCTGCTCAGCCTGCCTGGCTACCGGCCCACCACTCGCAGCTCTGCTCGCCGTTCCCAGGCCAGGGTGTCCAGTGGGGTCCCTTCAGGTGAGGAGACCGTTTCCTACCCCTACCTAAATGTTGACTGGGAGCACATTGTGACACAGCAAAAGGACAAGTATTTAAAAACCTAAGGCTAGCTTCCTGGCTGCCTTCCTGCAGTCTCAGGGCCTTGGCTGTCCAGCAGGGGTGAACTGGAAATGCTCACACAATGGCCTAGGAGTCCCAGCATAATAATGAGGCACAGAGGCTGTCCAGAGTCCTTCATGCCTTTCTCAGGTGGTAAGGGACTGCCAGAGGACCAAACTGGCCAGTTATTTATCTTTATATTTTTCTGGGAGTCTCTTTGCCTTTTAGGGACCCCCTGGGTATCAATTCCTAGCCCTCTAGTAGATTCTCTTGGTATCATAGCATCTATATATGACCTTTTTTGACCTCTCCAGGGAGACAGCAGTGAGCCAGCCCCCATGGTAGATATGGTCTGTGAGCCCTGCTCCCGTATCTGCAGCTCTGAGCAGAGCAGGACTCTGGGCTACTGGGCTTGAGGTTTGCCGGGTAGGTGGACAGAGTGGTGGCAGCAAAGGCTGGTGAGATGTAGGAGACTTGCTGCCTTCGCCCTCACTCTTCCTGGCCTTCTAGCTTCACTTACTTCAACTTCTGCCCTCCCCAGGAAGGAACAGTTTCTACATGGGCACTTGCCAGGATGAGCCTGAGCAGCTGGAAGACTGGAACCGCATTGCAGAGCTGCAGCAGCGCAATCGAGTCTGCCCCCCACACCTGAAGACCTGCTATCCCCTTGAGTCCAGGGTGAGCTCTGAGGTCACCTGCATAGGACCTGGCTGTGCTGGCTCACCTCTTCCTCTCAGCATTTCTTCCCAGTGTCACTTGCTGACTAGCTTTAAGTAATAGTGCCCTGGGTCTCTGGTCTCCTGAGGAAGGCGACTAGATGCTTCTAGTGGAACAGCTGGTAGGGAGGGAGCTCAGGGGTGAAGTCATTGTGGGTGGGCAGAAGCTTGGAGCAGTCTGTTTGGGACTGTTTTTCTGTGGCCACTGTGTAGGGAAGACAATGGGGAGGGAGGCCTTTTGTGACAGGAAGGCTCCAGCTGTTCCAGATGCCAGGCCAATGAAGAGTCTGGGGCAGTCCTGCTGCATCTCCAAACAGCTTGGGTCCACTGACCACTTCATCCCCTACAGCCTTCCCTGAGCCTGGCTACCATCACAGACGAGGAGATGAAAACCGGTGACCCCCAGGAGACCCTGCGCCGAGCCAGCATGCAGCCAACCCAGATAGCTGAGGGCACTGGCATCACCACCCGGCAACGCAAACGGGTCTCCTTAGAGCCCCACCAGGGCCCTGGTACCCCTGAGGTAGGCAACATTGGCTCCTATGTTTTATTCTAACAGCCTGCCAGGTCAGGTTCAGCTAAGCAAATTTGAAACTGGAGGCTTCTGGATCAGGGGCAGAGGGGATGTGCTGCTGGTTGGACAAGTTGACTTACAAGCTCCACTCAGCTGGGACACCTGGCTTTAGATGTGAAGTCCTCTTACTGATGTCTGCCTAATTGGTCTCTTCTCCATAGACTAAGAAGCCCACCAGCTGTTTCCCACGCCCCATGACTCCTCGGGACCGACATGAAGGGCGAAAACAGAGCACTACGGAGGCCCAAAAGAAAGCAGTCCCAGCTGTTGCCAAACAGGTTAGTTGGGGGCTGAAGGGAGACACTGGAAAGGCAGCAGTGAGCCCCATCTGACAGCCCCTCCCCATAGGATGACCGCCGCCAGTCCATGGCCTTCAACATCCTCAACACGCCCAAGAAGCTTGGCAACAGCCTTCTACGGAGGGGAGCCTCAAAGAAAGCCCTATCTAAGGCCTCCCCCAACACCCGCAGTGGAACCCGTCGCTCTCCTCGCATCGCCACCACCACAGCCAGCGCTGCCACTGCTGCCGCCATTGCTGCCATCACTCCTCGGGCCAAGGGCAAGGTAGAGACACTGACAGGGAAGGGGAGGGTTCAACTCAGGAAGCTCAGCAGGAGCATGGGGCAGCCCCAGTGCAGGGCCAAGCTAGGCCAGTGGAGGTTGGGCGCTAAGCAGGTAGTCCTTATCTTGGTTAGCTGCTTATTGTTAGAGTGGAGACAGACAAATCCATTCCTAATAAAAAATCCGAGCTGGTTAGACACATCCAGCAACTGGTAACCTGAAGGTAGATCTGTCCAGGGCCATGCCTTGAAGGGAGCCTAGTCAGAGGGCTCTGGGAGCAGCTGGTACAGGCTGATATCACAAGTCTCATCCAGCCAACTGACTGTGTCTCTCTTTTTCAGGCAAAGCACTAAAGGACCAGTACCAGTGAGCGGCCCCACCTATGTCCCTGATGCTGCCCTTGCCTGGTCCTTCTAGTGTCCCTCAGTGCCTTCTCTCAGCTTCCAGGCCAACAGTGGCCAAACCCCTAGAGACAGTGATGCCTGGCATACCTTCACCTGGTATCTGGACCTTTACCAGAGCCTTCATTAGGTGAACAGATGGGTCTTCAGAGTTGGCCTGGATCCTCTCCCTACCTTGCCTCCTGATGTTTTCGCAAAGCAAAGTCATTTCTCTATCACAAGATTTGAGGATGGCTTTCAGCGGCTGGGTCTTTGGGCTCAGCGAGTCCCCCTCAGCCTCTGGATCTAGAAGGGACCAGTGGAATAGCAGGCCCTGGTTCCTGCTATTCCTGGTGGCTAGGTGGGTGTAACAAGGGGCCTTGCTCTTAAAGTCCAGGACTAGGCATTGACCTGGTGGGAACACTCCACCCCCAGGTGCTCCCATCCAACCCAAGGGCACAGTTGCCCAGAGGATGTTCTCTTCCAGGACAGCTGGGGGGTGGGGCGGGGCAGGGTAGCTAGCCTTCAGCAGCAGCAGCTCATCCCCACCTTCCCTAGACTTAATACTGGGGTGGGATCTGGATGGATGGGAAGGTTTTTAAGGGCCAGGGATGGATCTTTTCTAAATGTTATTACTTGTAAATAAAGTCTATTTTTCTCCCTTGACTGCTGAGTTGCCTGATCTGTGTGGGAAAGAAGAGAAATCTGGGTTCTTTAGAACTTACCTTTGTTCCGGCTCTGCCTTCCAGAACCTGCCTTCTTTCAAGTCCCTTCTGGCCTTTCTAGGGCCAGAGAGAATCTTCTCACATTCCACTGCTGACCTCTGCTCATGGAGTGTTATGGGCTGTTCTTTTCTGATGGTCTGTGTCCCCTGAATGTGGTTTTGTCTTTAGCTCCTTCCCATAGTCCCTCCTAGAACAGGCCAAGTTCTGTGAATGGGAAAATGGCCTAAATTTTCTGAGATGTCGGCATGCCTCCATGGAAAAATCATTTATGAATGCCCCTTGTGGGCCCTGCAGGATATGACAAAGATACAGCTGTAGAACAGAAGCAGTCTCTGCCCATATCCCTTGGACAGTCTATTGGAGGAAAAAAAAATACTGGTTTAGCTTAGAGAGATTGTAGGTTCGGTTCCAGACCACTGCAATAAGTGAGCATCGCAACAAAGCGAGTTACACAATTTTTTTTTGGTTTTCGGGTGCATATAAAAATTATGTTTACATTAGCCCTGGCTGGCGTAGCTCAGTGGATTGAGCGCGGGCTGCGAACCAGGCATCGCAGGTTCGATTCCCAGTCAGGGCACATGCCTAGGTTGCAGGCCATGTCCCCCAGCAACCACACATTGATGTTTCTCTCTCTCCCTCCCTTCCCTCTCTAAAAATAAGTAAATAAAATCTAAAAAAAAATTATGTTTTACATTATACTATAGTCTAATAAGTGTGCAACAGCACTTCTAAGAAACTGTACATTAATTAAAAAGTGCTACCTACCATCTGAGCTTTCAGTGGTTTTGCTGGTGGAAGGTCTTGCCTTGATGTTGGCTCCTGACAGATAAAGGTAGTGGTCGTTAAAGGTTGGGGTGGCTGCAACAATTTCTTAAAATCAGAAAATGAAGTTTGCGGCATTGACTGACTCTTCCACAAATGATTTCTCTGTAGTATGCAGTGCTGTTTGACAGCATTCTACCCACAGAATGTATTTCAAAACTGGAGTCAATCCTCTCAAACCTTGTGCTACTTTATCAACTAAGTTTATGTAATTTAGCAGGGGTCTCCAACCTACAGCCTGCGGGCCACATGCAGCCCAGGATGGCTGTGAATGTGGCCCAACACAAAATTGTAAATTTACTTTTGAGATTTTTTTGTGATTACGTGTTGCAACACACTTAATATGTGGCCCAAGACAACCCTTCTTCCAGTGTGGTACAGAGACACCAAAAGTTTGGACACCCCTGGAATCCTCTGTTGACATTTCAACATTCTTCACAGAATCTTCACCAGGAATAGATTCCACCTCAAGGAACCACTCTGGTCATCCATAAGAAGCAACTCCTCATTAAAGCTCTATCATGAGACTAGCAATTTAGTCGTATCTTCAAGCTCCACTTCTAATTCTCTTGCTGTTTCCACCACATCTGCAGTTACTTCCTCCACTGAAGTCTTGAACTCCTTAAAGTCATCTATGATGGTTGGTATCAACTTCTTCCAATCTCCTGTTAATGGTGATATTTTGACCTCTTCCCACGAATCACAAATGTTCTTAATAGCATCTAGAATGGTAAATCTTTTCCAAGTTTTTAATTCACTTTGCCCAGATCCATCAGAGGAATCACTATGGCAAAAACTTGAAAGTTGAAATTACTCGCTGATCCATGGGTTGCAAGATGTTTTAACGGGCATGAAAACATTAATTTCATACATCTCCAGTAGAGCGCTTGGGTGACCAGGTGCTTGTCAATGAGCAGTAATATTTTGAAAGGAATCTTTTTTTTGTCTGAGCAGTAGGTTCCAACAATGGGCTAAAAATATTCAGTAAACCATAATATTAACAGATGCGCTATCATGTAGGCTTCCATGTTCCGTTTACAGAGAACAGCACAGGCAGAACAGATTCAACATAATTCTTAAGGGCCTTAGGGTTAACAGTAAATGAACACTGGCTTCGACTTAGAGTCAGCAGCTGTGTTAGACCCTTTGACACACGGCACTGACTTCTCATCTCCAGCTGTGAAAATCCTAGATGGCATCTTTCAGAAGAAGGCTGCTTCTACATTGAAAATCTGTTTAGTGTAGCCACCTTCATTCTCTTAGATCTTTTGGATAGTTTGCTGCAGCTTCTCTATCACCACTTGCTGCTTCACCTTGTGCTTTTATATTACGGAGACAGCTTTCCTTAAACCTCATGAACCAACCTCTGCTAGCTTCCGACTTGACTTTTGCAGCCTCCTCACCTTGGTCAGTCTTCACGGAACTGAAGAGCATTATGGCCTTACTCTGGATTAGGCTTTGGCTTAAAGGAATGTTGTAGCTGGTTTCATCTGTCCAGACCATTAAAACTTTCCATATCAGCAATAAGGCTCTTTTGCTTTCTTACTACTAATGTGTACAGTGGAGTAGGATTTTTAATTTCCTTCAAGAACTTTTCCTTTGCATTTACAACTTGGCTGTTGGTGCAAGAGGCCTAGCTTGTGGCCTGTCTCAGCTTTCAACATGCCTTCCTCACTAAGCTGAATCATTTTTAGCTTCTGATTTAAAGTGAGAGACAAGCAACTCTTCCTTTCACTAGAACACTTACAGGCCATTATAGGGTTAATGGTTGGCCTGATTTCAACATTGCATGTCTGGGGGAATAGGGAGACCCAAGGATAGGGAGAGATGGCGAACAGCCAGTCGGTAGAGCAGTCAGAAAACACACATTTATCGATTAAGTTCATTTAGGTACTGTGGTTTATGGCACCTAAGAACAATTTCAACAGCAACATCGAAGATCACAGATCATCATAACAAATGTAGTAATGAAAAAGTTTGAAATATTGCAAGAATTACCAAAATGTGACATGAAATGAGCAAATGCTGTTGGAAAAAGGTGCTAATAGATTTCCTCAACACAAAAAGGTTTTTACAAACCTTCAATTTGTAAAAATTGCAATATCCAGGAAGCACAGTAAAATGAGGTACGCCTATACAAGTATAACATATAACATTAAATTGCTGCAAAATGTGGCCTGAGCTGAGAGACAGCCTAGACCTAAATGATGAGGTGGCACTTCAGGCTTTAGAGTCCACCTGTCAGGACGTTGAGGCAGAGGGGACCCTCTGGAGGGCTTCTTCAGTAGGGGGCACAACTCTCCTCAGCCCAGCCTGGGAGAAGTGAAAGCAGACAAGGATAGAGTCAAGGGGGAAGGGATATTTCTTGCCACACGCCTCTAGGCCATGCCGCCTCTGCTCAAGTCAAAGTTCTTTCTAGTTTCTACCTCAGGCTTGGGGACTTGGGGGACTGTTTGTCATTAGCTAGAGACTGCTCTGGGTGGAGCCCACCTACCCTTTCCTCCCCACACTGGAGCAGAGCTCCTCCTATCCCTGGAAACCTTTCCTCAGTTTTCTCACCAAGAGATGGGCCAGGATGACGTGACGCTGGACAGTGTGCTCAGGATCGGTAAAAACACAAGAGAAGTTGGTGCTTCGCAAGGCGGGGCTCAGCTCCTCCAGCACCAAGGCCTTCCACAGCTGGGTGCTTGTGCCCCTGTGCTCCCGCCTGGAGAGGAGAAGAAAGGCCGTGAGAGAACTGCAAGAGGCTGCCTTCCTCCTGCTGGCCTCGCCACCACACCCCTCACCTGGTGCGGCCCTCCCACAGCCGGCCTGGGAGATGCTCAATGAAGGAACCATTGCCCAGCCAGTAAAGGATGCTGAAATGGTGGAAGCAGCTGTAGGCGGTACAGGACAAAGTCAGCGTTCCATCTAGGGATACAAGCAGCCGTCAGCCCTCCTGTAGAGCAGACCCTCCCCCTGCCATCCTCTGGCCTGCCCACGGTGCCCAGCTCTGGAGTCCCCACAATCCAGGGACTTAGGGTGCTGCCTGCACACCACCCAGGTGGCCAAGTTCGCTGAAGAGGAGGGGCAGTTGTCTACAACAGAGGCCTAGAGTTGAGCAAGAGGAGTCTGGGAACAGGTCCTTGGTTCAGGTGACCTGTTCAGATGACCTTTTCTAGTGTCCAGCTTCACTAACTCTGGGAGCCCCAGCCAAGGAGGCAGCTCCAGTAGGCTACTTCTTCCTTGAGGTGGCCAGGAGGCAAGTGGGCTGTGAGAAGAGGGGCTAGGCCCTGCAGCACACTGTAGTCTAGACTGGGCATCTGACCTGGGCAGAAGGAAAGACTTCTGACCTTTCCTTATGACTGAATTCTGGCACATCCGATATGGAACATCTTGGGAGCTGGGCCTGTGCCCACATTCATGACGTCAGGTGGGAGAGGGAGAGTGCCGAGTGCCCAGCCAAGCTGGCTGGATTGGTGGGGGCTACATCACAGAAGAGCAGGGGGGTACGTTCAGAAGTCAACCCCTTGGACCCTCTGTGCCCACAGCCCACCCTCCAACCACCGTGCCCTCCTGGGTTCTTTAAAACTGCTCCTTACTTAGTGAGACTTCCACTTCTGGCCAGGTCACCTCCAATGCTGGGCAGCGCTTAGCTGTTGTGAGAGTTGGGGGTCGGGAGAAAGAAGGGTCTTTTGTGATCCCACCTGAGGTCGTGGCAGCTGTGACAGCCTGAAGTACAGGTGTGGCTCTGGCCAAATGGGAGATGATGTGGGCACACAGGAACAGGACCCACAAAGGGCTGGTGTCTGAGGAAAAGACGGTCACAGCGATCAGCAGCTGTAGGCACTGCCTGGGAATGCTCAGCACCCAGGCTCAGATCTTGATTGGAGAGGGAGTTGCTGCCTAGATACAGCCCTGGCCCAGAGACTCCTGGGCTCTGCCCAGGGAACTGGAGGGGCAGAAGGACCCTCAGCTCCTTCCTCCTGTCCCTTTCTGAAGGGAGCAGAGGGAGATTTTGGAATGGAGCCAGAGCCAGAGTGCCTGGACAGAGGCTGAAAAAGCAGCAGTACAGTGGAGCAGTCACCTGGGGGCTACGGCTTGGGGCAACCACACTGTTCTCTCGCTCCATTCTGTTTCCAGAACCCTTGCAGCTCTCCTCTCTCCTCTCCTCGCCCCTCCTCGCCCCTCCCCTCCCCCTTACTCCCCCAAACACAGCCCCAGGTCCCACCTGGTGTCCAGTTCCATCTCATGGTCATGATGTATGTGTCAGGAGCTGGCGTGCCTGGCTCTATATATGTATGTGATGAACTTCCTCCTCTTTGGGGGCAGGCGGGGGTGGAAAATGGTGAATAACTACTTTTTCACATCTTATGCGTAGCTCCCGAGTAGGCCTGACTTTCATGGACTGCTGGGAGTTGCTATTTCCTCTGTCCACCTGTCCCAAATGACAACAGGAAGGCAGGCATCCAGCCGAGGCTGGAGCTCTTCAGCGCGTAGAAACAAAGCTGGAGTGTCCTCCAGAGACAGTTTTTTTTTTTTTTTACCCAAGCTCTTATTACCAACCATGCTAGTTTCTAGTCCATCCTAACCCCTTTAGTATAGGGAAAGAGAAACGGGGGCCCAAAGAGGGACCGGGTACTCACCCAGTCACAAAGGGAGACAAGGCTCTCTTCACTGCCAGAGTTGGTTCTGGGAAAGGCAGGATAAAGTGAAATCCTTCTGGGAAAGCACTGGCCCCGCACCCCATTTCACTTTCACTTTTACTGTAAGTCATTCAAAATAGGCTATATAGACAATGAGCCCACACAGACACACCACCTGGCAGGTTCCTGCCCCCGGGGCCTGAGCCAGAATTCACAGTGGGCAGCAGCTCCTGGCACACCCTACTCTCCAGATGGTATTAGACTGGGTGGGGGCTTTAATCTGTCCTTAGTCTCACCCTCCCATGGTCACAAAGGGTAAGAAAGTCTCTTTCACAGATCACATTGATATTCAAGGGGACAACTGTCCTAAGCACTAGGGACCCCAACATGTTGCATTACTTTGACCATTTCATGTTCAATGTCACCCCAGCCCATCCACACCCTAATCTTTCTCAGGCTCCCCACTCCCCCAATCACTGAGCCAATAGCTGCCCAGAACCACCTGAACTCAGATTCTCACTTCTCTCAACCCAGCCCCTTGGCCAGAGCTGCAGGTCTAGGTTCACCAGATGGTCTAGATGCCCCTACCTGGCTCCCAGGAAGCCTGAAGAGCCCTGCTCTTTGTAATCGCCCTTCTTGGAGCTCCACAGGCTCAGTTCAGCTATGCCTGGTCCCATGTGAGCCACGCCACAGGAAATGCACTGATGGCACTGCCCAGACTTGTCTGCAGGAACCTCTCAGAGTCAAGCAAAGACCGTGAAACATGAGCTGGTGCCCTTGCCCTAAAAGGAGGGCACTTCCCAGGGAAGAGAACAAATGGCCCAGCACTTGCTCCAGGAACACCAGCCTGGTCGCTGATGGAATAAACGGAGCTGGGATTGTGGCAGGGCCAGGACTAGGATGAGGTGCGTGAGGCACCTGGGATGTAAAACTGAATGAAGGAGGCACTCACTGCCAGGGTCATGGAGGCAGAAAAAGAAAGACTGGTGACTCAATGCATGCACATATCAAGTGTGAAGGACAAAACCTGTCACTGAGGTTTGTGACTTCTGTGGTCAGCAGGATGGCAGAGCTGGGGACAGAGCCAGGGAGGTAAGGGCATGAAACTGGGTTTGAGTATGTGTTAGAAGCACTGTCCGCTCCAACCCCACAGGGGTTTTCCTGATGTGGAAAACCAGACTCCTACTAGTTTAGGAGGCAAGTCACATCCTGTTCTCTAAGGCTCTGCTTGACATTTTCCAACCCTCAGGCCCTCCCCTACCTCCTGCCCCAGGAACTCCGAGGCTGCAGGGCACAGGGAAATGCTGCCTCAGGCACTCCAGCACCCCGAAGCTGTCAGGAGGCAAGGCTGCCCGGGGCTCCCAGACACAGTCCTTTGAGGTAGCGGGTGGAGGGTGAGATGGACAGGAGATAGGCTTCTGCTTCAGAGTGTCACCAAGACCAGAGTTAGGCCACTGGGAGGTCATGGGACTCAAGACTGGTGAAATGTGAAGAGCAAGCCTTGAACAGCTGGGCCTCAGTTTCTCACATGAGCCTGATGTGGGAATTGAGGGGACAACAGTGAAAGGATGATTCCTGGACCCTTCAACCAGCCCTTTCTCCACCCTCTGAAGATGGGCACGAGCAGTTGGGGACAATGGGAAGCCACACTGAGTAAGAGAATCAAAGCTGAGGATGGCCCATGAGAAGGGGTGGTGGCAGGGCACTGACTTCAGAAATGGCCACCCAGTGATGCCCCAGGGCCTGTTCTGCCATAGGACAGGAGCCCGACATTCCACCACTCCCAGGGATTCTGTGCAGGGCCAACCACCCAGGGCCCCAGCTCTCCAATGGGAACAGCAAAAGGGAGCCAACGCACCCCTGAGGACCCCAGGGAAGGAAGTGGGAAAAAGAAAAGCAAGATAATGTTCAACTTTCCAACCCAGCTCATGGAGCTTTATTAAGAATGGAGTGACAAGATCTTTCTTGGTTCTTGCTGCCCTTGAAGGGGTAGGCCCAGCTGGGCCACACTCCCTAGGAGCACAGTGTGGAAGGCCCATGTCTGCCCTCCTACTTCCTTCAAAACTCCTAGGACCAGAGCTGGGGTCTGTCTCCCTGGAACCCCTTTTCAGAAGCCATACTCACCTGGGCCTTACCCTCCTCCCACCTACCCCAACTCTTGCTGGCAGGCCCAGGCAGGGTCCTTGAATGAGGAGACTGACACGGGGATATTCCCTGGCCTGGGAATCCCCTGCCAGCTTCCAAGGAACACTGACGAAAGGGAGAAGTCTCATGCTTCTCGCAGTCCCTCTGCCACGCCCATTCAGATGAACGTACACACACTCACCCAGGCTTTCAGGGAAGGAAGTGATGTGGCAGAATGGCCTTTGGCACATGTCACCACTTCCTGGCACAGGAGCCCCCATGGCCTCTGATCCTGGCTGAGTATAGTCCTGCTCGGGGCAGGTTACCCAAGCTGTTACTGCTTCTGGCTGACCACACACAAATCCTCAGTGCATTCTGAGGTGCCGAGGCATCCCTCACTGGAAAAGTCATAAGGTTCCACTTGCCTCAACCAGCCTATGTCTCCCGGACAGGGAAAGACAGAAGACACCTCACCACTCAGTGCTCATTTGTCACCAGTTGGAGGGCTTCAGCTGTTCCACACAGAGTGTGTCAGGCTTGAGCCCCACAGAGGGAAGGAAGGAAGGGGGTAGGCTGAGGCTCTCAGCCAGAGGCAAGAAGGCTCCTTTAAACCAAAAATGTTGTGGCTTTGCTCCTGCCCTGCTCAAGCAGGAAGGATAAGGCCTGGAGGAGTTGGGGCAATTCTTATGCTCCACAATATAAAATGTTTTTAAATATATTCATCAAAATAGTTTTCTTTTAAAAAGCCCCCACTGCTGACAGCCCCACTGGCCAATTTGCCATCATATCCCTCCCCAGCCCAGTCACAGCCAGAAGGGTCCTGAATGGCCCAAGTGCCCCTTGAGTACTTCCCCCCAGGAGGTCTTGAAGGGCAGAAAGGAGTGTGCCCTGAGGTCCATGGTGGGTGGATGCTCTTCTGCCTGACTATTCCAGGCCCAGGATGTAGTTGATGCCTTGTACCAGGCCAATGATGACAGGCTGCCAGGCTACCAAGTATCGAAGCCAGTCCAGCAGCTGCCCATACATGACGTGAGGCCTCTCCCAGCTGCCAGCGTGTTAAAGGAAAGAGGCTGTGCACAGAGCTGCTAAGGTTGGTCTCAGGGGGTGGGTTTGCCCATGTCTTCCCTGGGATTGCCTGCACTTTACAGTTGCTCCACAGAATCAGCCTGTTTTCTAGAAAGTCTCGCCAGCCTTCCCATGTTGGAATAAAAGGCTAAACCCAGAGAAAAGTGGAGGGAGGGCAGAAGGGAACAGTGCAAGAGATGGGGGTGGAGAGGTGAACCTAAGTCCTCCATGACCGACATGCAGAGGGGGTCAGCATGCAACAGCTTCCCTGAGATGGGACTGGCAGTGTGAGAGAACACAGCCTGAGACTGCTGTAAACGCACCTGTGCCGATGGCTACAGGGAAGCTGGGAGTTAAATAACACAACCCCAAAGGTCCTTACAAGGCCCAATCCAACAGGGAACTTTTTCTAGGTCGGGGAGAGGTTGAGTCTAGGGACAGGAAGAAGGGAACAAGAGGCTAGTCAAAGGAGATAACCCCTGGCACAGGCCCCAGGAAATCTCCACCCAGAGACACTAAGCACCAGGTCCTACTGAGGCCCAGAGGCTCTGGAGATGAATTCCCTTCATTTTGCTTTATAGCTAAACAATGGGCAAGACACCAGGAAAGGAAGCCTGGGATCCCAGTTCTGGGCAAAGAATAGGTTGACCTCCGGAGACTTGGGGGAGGGACAGAACCTCTCCAAAGGCATCAGAAAGAGAAGACTGGCCTAGTCTCTGAGAATGAAGGGTAGCCCCAAGCATCTGCTTGACCACAGAGTTACTTAGCTGTTCCTAAACTAGTCCCTGCAAGAACCAGGAAAGGAACCTTAAAGGGCCTGTCTCCTGTTCAGGGACTGTGCAAATGTACTGGGAATACATTGGCTCCCACACAGCCCAGCTGGTGTTCAGGGAACAGGGAACCACAGTACAGAGAAAAAGGGCAGCTGGGAACAGAGGGGAGAAACCTAGGTCCCTGGATCCCAGGGGAAATGAAGGGGACAGGCAGAAAAGCAGCTGGATACTTTCTAACAGACAGGCTGTGAGAATGAGGAGGGTGAGGGTAGGCTAGTCCCTGGCAGGGTAGGAAGTGGTAGCTCAGAGGAGCACAGGTCATGTGTTCATAGTGGATGGGGACAGGGAGTCTCTCAGCCACCCCTGTACCTTGCAGGCCCTGCACAGGCAAGACCACCATGGTCTCCAGCCCCACATGCCATAGACAAGGCATCATCACCCATTAGTCATGTAACATTGAGCAAGTTACTTAATCTCCAACTGTTTCATCTGTAAAATGAGAATATTACCAAAGCTGTAAAGTTGCTTGAGAATTAAATGAGATTAATTATGAGTAGATCACTTAACACAGTACCAGGAATATAGTAAGCAAGCAGTAAGTGGTAGGTGCCATAACTACCAACTTATCCCTGAGGATTCTAGAATGATGATGAGAAGCTGAGGCATTAGTCCTGCCCCATGTTCCACCCCCAACTTTCTTAGACCTGAGACCAAACAGAATGGCGGACATGTACCAGACTGGGGGCAGGACGTAGGGCCCCAGGAGGACTCAAATGCCTGGTCGCCACGGCCGGTGCTTTCTTCCCACTGCCCACTCCCAAAAGGAACCCAAACAAAGGATACGGGTTGCTGAACATCCTCTTGAGATCTACCTTCTCTTTGCAGTAGGGACACGTCTGCTTCTTTCCCACAATGCACCAGCCACGGATGCAGAACTCGTGGAATCTGAGCACCACCAGTTAAGGGAAATGATGGCAGGCAGCCAGGGTGGCCACTCCAGCTCTGTGCCAGTCTAAGGTGCCCATGCACTAGCTCTGGAGAAAGGTTCAAAAGCCTGGCTTCACCCCTTATCAGCTGTATAATCTTGGGTGAGTCCTTTCTCTCTGAACCTTTTTGCTCATATGTGAAGTGAGAATCATGATCTCTACCTTAAACAGTCATTCTGAGAAAAGTGTGGATAACGTAATACATGGCAGAGAATGAGAGCTAAGTACATGACACATCTTAGAAGTGTTAGTCAGGGGGATCTGATTCTGAAACAGGGATGCAGTAAGAGGATACTCTTCCCCTGTGACCCATCCAATCTTGAGCACTAGTGCAGCTTTAGGCTCCTCTCTGATCCATCTGGGCTATGAATACAATTTACATAAGAGTGGCTCCCATTGGTAGGAATAACAAGCAAGGCTGTGGTTGTCACTCCTGGGTGTCAGCTTCTCTAGCAAGGAACATCACCCAAATATCTGCTCTCTTGTGACTCTTACACTCTATGGTCAGGGCACCATGGCCCCCTTCCCTCCCTGACTGCAGTGTGCATATGACCTAGGAGCTCCAGGCAGGATACACGTGATTGCAAGACAGCCTGTACGTGTTCTCAATGATGCCCTCTTCACTGACATCCACATGGATCTGCTGGCCACACACGGCACACATGCTGTCCGAGAGGTGTTTGGTAGGTATGCCCGACTCGCTGTAGAACTGGGAGAGAAGAACACAAGGAAAAGACAAGAAGATGTGAGAATCAGACACAGTGGGAAGCTACCACAGAGGCCTTACATCCTCTAGCGAGAAAGCAAAGTTGCAAGGGGAGGTCACAAAGCCAAAGGACATCTTTTATTCACTAAATTGACCTCAACAGGGAAAAAGGGACACACCAGAGATGGGTTGGGAGGTCAGACCTAATAGGACCTGACAACTAGGCTGGGTCGGCCTCAGGGACAAGGAGAATGGTAGGGAGAAGGGCTCAGGGCTGGAGACCAGGAGCTAATGTCAGGTAAGCCACCCTGTAGCCTGACCATAGTTCCACAGATATGGACAACATCTCTAAGATTCAAAACTGAAATATCCAGAGCAATGCTGTTTTGGTGATAACGGCATTCTCAGACACTTGTGGCAGCAGCAAAAGAGGTTCAATTCTTTTGGATAGCATTTGGCATAGTATTTCCAACTGTCATACACTTTCACCCATTGATTTCGCTTCAAGGATTTTAAATAAATACAAATGTCAAGAAAGCTTCATGTATACAAATATTCATTTAAGTGTCATTCATAATTAAAGAAGAAGAGTCTGGCACTTCCTCTAAAAGTTACACGAAGAGCCCTGGCTGGTGGGGCTCAGTGGATTGAGTGCTCGCCTGTGAATCAAAGGGTCGCCAGTTTGATTCCTGGTCAGTGCACATGCCTGGGTTGTGAGCCAGGTCCCCAGCTGGTGTGCACACATAACAGGCAACCACACATTGATGTTTCTCTCCCTTTCTTTTTCCTTCTCTTCCCCTCTCTCTAAAAATAAATAAATAAGCCCTGGCTGGCGTAGCTCAGTGGATTGAGCGCGGGCTGCGAATCAAAGCATCGCAGGTTCGATTCCCAGTCCGGGCACATGCCTGGGTTGCAGGCCATGGCCCGCAGCAACCACACATTGACGTTTCTCTCTCTCTCTCTTTCTCCCTCCCTTCCCTCTCTAAAAATAAATAAATAAAACCTTTTAAAACAAACAAACAAATAAATAAAATCTTTAAAAAAAAGGTTACACAAAAAAAATAACCATATGACACAGCAATTTCATTCTTAGGTACATACCTCCCAAAAAATGAAAACAGGGACTAAACACACACTTGTATGCCAGTGTTCATCACAGCACTGTTCACAATAGCCAGAAGGCAGAAACAATCCATGTGCCCATCAACAGATGGATGGGTAAACAAAATGTGGTATATCCACACAATGGAATATTATTCTATCATTAAAAATAATGAACTTCTGAAGCATGCTACAACATGCACAAACCTTGACAACACTAAAGAAGGTGAAATAAGCACACACAAAAGGACAAATATTATATGACTCGATTTATATAAAACACCTAGAACAGGCAAATTCATAAAGACAGAAAGTAAATTAGAGGTAGTCAGGGGTTAGGAGGATGGAACAGAGAGTTACTGCTTAAGGGGTAAAGTTTCTGTTTGGTGTGACAGTTACACAACACTGTGAATGTAATTAAGGTACTAAATTGTACACTTAAAAATGATTAAAATTAAAAAAAAGTGATGAAAAGAACAAAAAATAGATACCATGTGGGAAAAAAATGGCTAAAATGGCCCTGACTGGTGCGGCTCAGTTGGTTGGGGGCCATCCCACAAAGCAAAAGGTTGTCGGTATGATTCTGGGTCAGGGCACATACCTAGGTTGCAGGTTCAGTCCCTAGTCTGGGCACATGAGAGAAGAAACCAACTGATGTTTCTCTCTCACATCAGTGTTTCTTTCCCTCTCTATCTCCCTCCCTTCCCATCTCTCTAAAAGTAAGTTAATTAATTAATTATTTTAAATTGCTAAAATGGCAAATTTTATGTTATATACATTTTACCACAATAAAAAAGTTTTATAAAAAAGCAAAAAAAAAAAAAAAAGGAAATAACCATAAATGATCAACAACTAAGAATGCCTAAATAAACTATAGTATGAAGTCAAGGGATAAACAAGCAGCCAATCAACGGAAACTTGAGATATACAGGGTACAGAATTGGAGGCACAGTATAATAGGTACCAAATGTAAAGACAAGCCCATCCACACAAGAAAAAAGATCAGGAGGAAATGTATCAGAATGCACACAAAGAAGGTATTTTGGGTGGCTCAGTGGATTGAGCGCTGGCCTGTGAACCAAAGGGTCACCAGTTCAATTCCCAGTCAGGGCACACACCTGGACTGCAGGCCAGGTTCCCAGGAGGGGACAAATGAGAGGCAACCCACACATTGATGTTTCTCTCCCTCTCTTTCCCCTCTCTCTAAAATAAAAATAAAATCTTTAAAAAAAGGTGTTTTGATAGTAGAATTATAGATGATTTTTCCTTTTGCCTACTTTTCTGTCTTCAAATTTTCACTAATAAATATATATATTACTTTTAGATTAAAGATTATTTATTACCATGGATAATTGCAACAGATAACCAACTCCAGTCTCCAAAAAGAAATTCTAAATTTTGCATACTTTAGCTACTTATCATTTCCTTCTCACCCCAAGGAGAAAAGACTTGAAATTTATTCATTAAAAAATTTTAAGACCTATAGTTTTTCCTTTTGTTTTAAAATTGTTATAAAACATAAAATTTACCGTTTTAACTATTTTTATTTTATTATTTATTTTTTAATTATTTTTTTGGATTATGCTACTACAGTTGTCCTGATTTTTCCCCCTTTGCCACCCTCCAACCAGCACCCTCCACTCCCTCAGCCAATCCCTACACATTTGTTCATGTCCATGGGTCACGCACTAAGTTCTATTTGGCTACTCCATTTCCTATACTGTACTTTACATCACCATGGCTATTCTGTAATACCTAATTTTACTCTTAATCCCATCACCTCCTCACCCATTTCCCTACACTGCCCTCCCATCTGGTAACCATCAAAATGAATTTAGTTTCCATGACTCTGTCTCTGTTCTTATTTGCTTAGTTTTTGAGATTCAATTGTTGGTAGATATGTATTCATTGCCATTTTATTATTCATAGCTTTAATCTTTTTTTAATAAATCCCTTTAATATCTCATATAATAATGGTTTGGTGATGATGAACTCCTTTGGTTCTTTCTTGTCTGGGAAAGTCTTTATCTGCCCTTTGATTCTGAATGACAGCTTTGCTGGGTAGAGCAGTCTTGGCAGTAGGTCCCCACTTTTCATGACTTTGAATATTTCTTGCCAGTCCCTTCTAGCCTGCAGAGTTTCTTTTGAGAAATCAGCTGAATCTTATGCAAACTCCCCTGTAGATAACTAACTTCTTTTCTCTTGCTGCTTTTAAAATTTCTCTCTTTATCTTTACCCTTTGGCATTTTCATTATGATGTGTCTTGGAGTGGGCCTCCTTGCATCCATCTTGTTTGGGACTCTCTGTGCTTCCTGGACTTGCATGTCTATTTCCTTCACCAAACTGGGAAAGTCTTTCATTATTTTTTTCAAATAGATTTCCAATTTCTTGCTCTTTCTCCTTTTGGTACCCCTATGATGTGAACATTGGACCTCTTGAAGTTGTCCCAGAGGCTGGTTATACCACCCTCATTTTTTTGGACTCTTTTTTCTTGTTGTTTTGATTGGTTGTTTTTTGTTTCCTTATGTTACAAATCATTGGATTCTCAGCTTCATCCACTCTACTGTTGTTTCCCTGTAAATTGTTCTTTATTTTAATTAGTGCACCCTTTGATTCAACTGGATCTTTTCTATGCTGTTGGGATCCTAAGTTCCTTGATCATCCTTATAACCAGTGTTTTGAACTGTGCATCTAATAGATTGCTTATCTCTGTTTCATTCAGCTCTTTTTCTGTAGTTTTGATCTGTTCTTTCATTTGTGTCATGTTTCTCTGTTTCCTCGTTTTGGCAGCCTCCCTGTGTTTTTTTCTATAAATTAGAGCTGCTTTGACTCTGTGCCTTGGTAGTGTGGCCTAACATAGGTGTCCTGTGTCTTAGAGTGGGCCTCTTTGCATCCATCTTGTTTGGGACTCTCTGTGCTTCCTATCACCCAAGCTGTGTACTCAAAGTATGCAGTTCATATGGACTGAGTACACCCTCCTCTTGTACTTGAGCTTTGGTTGCTGTTGGCACATCAATGGGAGGGATTTACCCAGGCCAGTCAGCTGCAACGATTGGCTATGACCACTTACCACCAACCTCCACCCTCCGTGGAGAATCAGGGGCAGGGTGGTGGTGCTCTGATGTGGTCTGTAGCTATCTACTAGGTGCTGTGGCCCTGGGGTCTCCCAGGTGGTACAGGCCAAGGTAAGCCTTCACCTGTGTTTTGCCTGGGGCCACCCTGCCTGAGCTATAAAGCAATGTGAGATGGCTGCTACTTGTGCTGGGCTTGGAGATTCCCAGACAAAGCCAAGCTGTGAATCTAGGCTGGCTGTTGCTAGTACTGGGCCTGGGGCTCACTGATTCTGGCTAATGCTTATCTGAGAGGATTTAGGAAGTTGTGCAGTGTGAGCCAAGACCAACCATTCATATGGAAAAGCAGCTTGGGTGGGCCCTTAAGTTGGGTGGGGCAGAGTATCTAGGGATATCCAAGGCGGGTCAAACACCACCGTTTACTGAGCTTACTGGCTCAGTGGTTCTATGGGGGGAAGGCTCAGAAAAGGGACAATGGCCGCTGCTTGCACTGATGCCAGATACCCCAGTTTCTCTCGGTATGCCACTGAGGCCTTTCAAGCTGCTATCCCAGTGCTGGAACTCAGAGGGAGTAAATCTGAATATGTCCATGTGTGGGTTCTTTAAGAAGAAATGTTTGGGGCTCCACCAGTTTCTTCCACCAACTCAATCCCTGCTGGTTTTTGCGGCCAGACTTCTTTCTCCTGAGATGTCCCTCCTGAATTTTTATCCACCTCACATGGGTGTGGGATAAGCCACTCTGCATCTGCACTCCTCCTACCAGTCTGGATGGATGTGGTTTCTGTAATTCTATAATTGTCAGACTTCGATTCAACTCAATTTCTGAAGCTTCTGAGTGATGACTGTTCTATTTTTCAGTTGTAATTTTGATGTGGTTGAGCTAAGAGGCGAGTCATGTCTGCCTATGCCACAATCTTGACCAGAATTCCCTGGGTGCTGGCAAAGGGAGGGCAGAGTGAACTAGAGACACTGGAGGAGAGTCTGGGGTTGGTGGCTCCGGGGAGAGAACTGCTCTGAGGTAACAGCTGCCAGGACCCATGTGCTGAGTCATTCCCCAAACTGCAGGGGCCATCTCTCTCTGTTTTAACTTTTTTTAAATGTATAGTTCATTTTAAATATATTCACATTGTTGTACAGCTTTACATCTTGCAAAAGTGTCTAATGGAGTTTTTAAAAGACTGCATTTATTATTATAATCTTATCTGTAGATTAAGGGTACTTAGCCTTCATGTATTTTCTTAATTGAGTTTGCTCTGTTCTTCTTTCCATTCAGAGACACTATCTTCTGAAAAAGCCAAAGCCCTGAGCTGGGTGAGAAACAGCAGTGGAGGGGAGGCTGGCACATGTTGTTGGGACAGGCAGCAAGGAAGGATGACAGCAGGAACACCAGAGCAGACACAGCCGTGCCTGCCAGAACCTCAGCTAAAGCTGGGGCTTCCCTCACTCCAAGCTGCCCTTCTGAGGAATGGCCTCTTTCAGTCATCGGAACTGCTACCTGATCCCAAGAGTCCTCAAAGGGAGAAGGCAGAGTGCTGGGAACCACCCTGCCTGGTTTCAGAAGCTGTAACCCCACCATGGCTAAGGCTGAGTAAAGAGACCTTGGGACCATAAGCCACTAAGGAGACGAAGCTTATCTTCCTGGCAGGGGCACCACCTCTGCCCCCTTTTACTTCCCTCTGCTTGGCCCCAGGTGGATGACTCGTTAGCCAATGATAGGTAAGATTCCTCAAGGGAGGGATGACCTAAGACAGGCATGGTTGTGAAGGGGCCCTCAGGGAAGGACTTGGGGGACTATAGAAAAAGCGGGTGATGGACCCTTACCCCTTGGCTTTGACATAGCCTGAGTCCTCATTCTGTATGTAAGAAGTCTCCTAATCTCTTGGCTGCCTTACTTCCCCTGACTGACTTAAGCCTGAAACAATGCCAGAGGGCGGTTTTCTGGGGCGATCAGGCCTAAGAAAGAATGCATAAAATCCTGTGAAACCTGCTTTGCTAAGAATGCTCTCACTTTTCTGATAAGGGTCCAAGCATGAAATGAGTTTGTTTCCCAAAGTTTTATGGCCCTTTGGCTATCTGACCCTGACTCACAATAAGCCCTCATAGTTCTCTGTATAGTATCTATTGTTTGATCATTACTGCCTGACAATGACTGATGAGCTTTCCATATACACCCTGTATTCCTGTCCAAATTGAACCCAATAAAAGCCCATTGAGAAACAGGCTCAAGACCTTTCTCCTTTTGAAGATCGGCCACCTTTCTTCCCCAAGCAGATAATGTCTCGGTAGATCATTCTCAACCGTGGTGGTCGGGGAGGCTCTGCAGGCAGAGCCACCCCCCGACCCCACCCTGCACAGCTGTCACACTGCTCCAACAATCCGTGGATACAGAGCTTTCTGCATTTACCTCCACCTCACCCTCTTGCAAAACTGTGTGAAGTGGCTCAAGGTGAGCTCTCTTACTATCGCAGAACACTAAAAACAAAGTAGGACTAGGATCCAGACTCTCTGGCTTCTTCCAAAGGGGTTCCATCAATATTTACTGAAGTTGCAGAATGATTAGCTCCTTAGCTCCCTGAGAAGCAGTTATTCAAAAGGTTTTGATTTATCAAGAGTGCAGAAGACAGTGGAAAAGTATAAGCAAGAGTTAGAGGACAGGGCCAAGTCCCGTGGGAGTCTACTAACTACTGTACAATTATCAAAAGCTGGAATATGAGAATGTTAGTACCATGGTGGTGGTGGAGGGAACCTCTGAGAAACACCCATCCAGAGCTCAATGGCCTTATGGCTCTGAAATGTGTTCTGACTTAGAATTTCTAGGCACATCACTGAACAGAGAAAGATCGAAAGGTCTGAGTCCATCTCTGGCACTGAGTCCCTGCACAATCATGTAGCACAGGAACAGGGCCACTCCCTCTGGCCTACAGCACTGGCTGACAGTAAAAAAAACAGGAACACTCCAATGGAGGAGATTATGTCAGAGCTCTGAGGAAGAGCTTTCCCTCAAATCATCCCCCAGTTCTGCCCACCAGGATACTGGGACAAAAGATGCAGGCTCAAAGGGAACTACAGTAGGAGGGAAACCCAGGAGCATGTCTGTTAGGCCCTAGTTTCTTGAGTTCTCCTCACAAGGCCAATGTGGCAGCAGGCAGGCAGGATCAAATCCCTCAATGTTTCTACAAAGTCATCAAGTAATCTTGTCAAGTCAGGAATGACCCAGTAATCCCACAGCTCACAGAAACCAGACAGGAGACGCTGAGGTTAAGTTGGGTGAAGTACAGGAGGTGGATTTCAGTTTAACTTCAAGAGCCTGATTCTTCAGTGAAAAGGGTTCAAGGCACCACATGGTGTGTCAGGATTAGACAGACCTAATTTCAGTCCTCTATTACTGTCTTGATGACCTTGAGCAATCCACCCAAACTCTTCCTTCCTTCCATCAAAATATATTGGGCACCTAGTAAGTACGTGCCAGCCACTGGACAAGGTTCTTGGGATATAATGCAGAAAAACACAGACCTGGCCTTTGACCTCATGAAACCTACAGCTAGGGAAGACTATTTTGTTTATTCATATGTATATATTATTATATCATATATATATTATATATATCATATATTATTCATATACCTGAGAGCTAATTATTAAGAAGGCTAAAATAAGAATTATTAAAAGGCACTAAAAGGGCTATGAAAGAACACTGCAATGAAAGGGCTCCTAACTAAGCCTAGGTCATCTGTGAAGCCTTATTTGAGTAGCATTTTAGGCGGAGAGAGAAAGGATGGGTGGCAGTTAACAAGATGAAGACGGGCAGAAGTGAAAAGAGGCACCAAGGCTTGATGCACTTGAGAAATGGAAAGGAACCTAATGTAGCCAGAGAGTTATAAGAAAGGAAAGCAGTAAGACCTTATCAGCCATATGAAAAAATTCTGTACATGAAATGGAAAACATCTAAGGGCTTTATTTAAGTAAAGAATAACATAATTGGACTCAAATTTTTAAAAAGATCACTCTGTCTTCTGTGTGAAAAATGAATTGGAGACAAGGCCAAAGAGGATTCAGAGAGGACAGTGGAGAGAGAATTACAATTCCTTAAAAGCAATAAATGACAGAGGCCTGTACTAAGGGGATGGTATAGGCTCATTTGATGGCAGTAAAAATTGAAAGAAGTGGACAGACGGATGATGCCAAATAGACAGCTGAATTATAAAGGTCGGAAAAGAGTTCTGGATCAGAAATCTGGAAGCCACGGAAAAAGAAAAGGGAAATACCCTGGTACACAGTAGAGAAGAATGACCTGGGTTTGAGCTCAGAGGAACAATAACATTTAAGAAAAGAGAACGTTGGCAGAGGAGACAGAAAATATCAGCAACAAAAAGAAAAGCAGGACTGGGCAATGCTGTGAACTCTGCAAAATGCTTTACATTAACTATTTGTTCCTTACAACAATTCTATCAGTCTGGTAATATTATTACAGCTAAGAAAACAAGATCAGAGAGGTCAAGTTACTTGCTCAAGAGTACACAGCTAATTAAAAGTGGATTAGAATTTGAAACCAGGTCTGTCTGACTCTAACCCCCAAGCTCTTTCCACTACTTTAAGTCACATGAATGGGCAGCTAGTCCTATCCTGATGCTATCTGGGGCCACTGAGGAGGTAACTCTGCGGTACAGAAACTGCTCAGAAGAACAAAGTGTGAGGGAGACCCAGTGGAGATGAACTGTGTTACCGCCCTGCCTGGAAGAAGCCCCATAAATAGGCTTATTTCACAATCCTCCACCCTCCTCCACCCCATCTCAACATGACTTTTGGGTGTGAATGGAAACTATACTGACTGGCTGTCACAAGCTTATGACCTCACAGTGACAAGCTGGAAAAAAAACCCCAAATATCCAAGGTTCTCTAGGCTCATTGTAAGGAGAGAGTTACTTTAGTTCATATTACAAATTTCTCATTAGACAAACCAAAGAGCTGCTCTACACTAAACAGAGTGGTGTGGAACAGTGAAAAGGAATTGAAAATGCTTGTTAATGTACTTATAAAACCTCCTGGTTCCAATTCTGAGAACCCTGACATTAATAAATCACAGATCTTTATAGGTCAAACCACTCTCAAAGGGGAACCAAGTGAAGAGTAAGACCTAGCTCCTGACCCAGTAAGCAGAACAGCTGCAACATCATCTATGACTCTCTGGGGTAGGAGTTTTGACCACAGAATGTACAAAAGACTATAAAAAATGATCAGGACTGAAACTGTGGTATACACATATAGTGGAATATTATTCAGACTTAAAAAAAATCTCAATAGGTGTAGTGCATCAAAGAGAGTACTTTGAAGATGACTGAAGTTTTAACATTTAAGAGTACACAGATTTTTAATAACTAAATTCTGCTTTTGGGGGTCTCCCCTTGTATTTGCTATGGGAAACAATGAATGCACTCCTGTTGACTCATCCAGTAATATCACAAGCCTTCCAGTCTTCCTATGACCCACTCCCTGCCCCGAGATGGGAACCAGGGGAAATAGCAAACTGTCTACAGTTAGGGCGAGCAAAGGCCACGCTATGTTGGACAGGAGTTGGATAGAGTGGCTTCTCTTAAAGGGATAGCCATTCTCAATGTCAATTACATAGGGAAGAGAGATAGGTCCTCATATAAAATACCAGGATTCGGAAGGCTGGCCTGAGGAATAGAGGAGGGGTGGCATATTTTTGTCAGGGACATAGGCTCTAGGTCTAGACAGTGGAAAAATAGATGTCTAGATGTGGTGGGCACTAAAATGGCACTAGCTACACAGAGGTAGGCTGAGAGTTGGATAAGGCTGGGTCTGGAAGCCCTACAAAAGCAGGCAGCCTGTAAGTTAGATTAACCTCAGTCAAGTACCCATGTTTATATTCCTGCTATCATCCTCAACCTTTTCATAAAGTCCAACATGAATGTGACTGACTGTTTGATCCTTCTGTTCTTGTGCTAAAGGTACAGGAAAGTACGTGGGTTTATTCTTGGGCCAGGATATTAGAGAATGAACATGGAGTGGTGGGGGTACTAGATTCCATTAAGGAAGGAGAATGTAGGGGGTCAAGAGCTGGTTTGGGGCACTCTTCACCTCGACAAGAAATTCTCCTGCCAGGTCTTTTGGTAAAGCTGGGATTTGTCATAATTAGGGAATTATCTTACTAGGGATTATCACTTGTAATTATTGGAGCACCCAGTAATTCCTCCTAAGAAAATGGAAAGAGGTCCAGCTCAAATCCTAGAGGAGAAGCTAACTTGTGGATCAGTTCTGAGCTCAGTCCCATTTGGACAGAAGACGGATTCCCTGAATTGGTTATTAGTGACCCACCTGAGGAAATTAAGGCTATGCTTAAATTGGCAGCTGATAATAACCTTGAGAGAAAGTTGGCAACAACCTGGGAAAATCAGAGAATGGGTCCTGTAAAAACAGAATGAGAAGAAAAGGAAATCACTAGAAGATAAAGGAAAGGATACTGATAAGAGTCACTCTGAAAAGCTGGCTATGCCACACAAGCAGTCTTAGAGAACAGCTGCTGTTGCAAGTGAAGTTAATAATTAGATTACCTACGGTCTAGAAATCTCTTCTCGGAAGTGAACTGGTTAAAGAAGGCCTGAAGCCTGCACATGTGTGTAAGAGACAGAGAAAAAAAGCTAAAACATAAGACAGTTGTTAAAAAAAAAACAAACAAACCCTATAAGCTGTCTATAAAGTGACCCAATACACTTTGTTTTCAATTTGATCCATTATAGGAAAAGTAAATTGTCCCATAATACTGAGAAACAAAGTCCTACATCTAAAACTATACTTGATTAAAGGTATCTAAGGTGATGGCTGAGTATTATTTAAACCTAACTTGCCCTGAGCCTACTAGCCTGTGGCACAAAGGAGATTGCAGTAACATGAACACACTAGTTCCCACAGCAAACAGTCTCCCATCTGCAAAACTTCCTCAAACCCTTGAAGAGTTCCTGAGGCACAACATGTAAAGTCAGTGCCATCCTCTCCTGTTCCTATCGCTTGGTCTCCCCTGATATTTGCTGACTAATAGCAGACTGGTATCTGGATGCTCAAGAGAACCCACTTTCCTGAGATTCTCCTAGGGATTTACTTCAAGCTGTCAGCCCATGATGTGGCAAGAACTTCTGAATGCCTTTCAGGCCACTTTCATCAGACAGAGTCACGTATATTTCAGCAGAGAAATGGAGAAATGTCCATTAAACTTCAAAATATTTTTTCTTGGCGTGGGGTCTAATGGGATTACACTGAGATGGGGGACACTTCTGTGCTATTTACATAATTAAGAGAATATAAACAGCAAAACAAAGATATATTTCCATTGTGAAAAAAGAAATAGGGATACTGACTTGGATTTCTGATTGCCTATAACTTTACCCACATTTTAAGCTTGAAGAATTTCTCCACCGTCTCCACCTTGTCCTCTGACCGGATTTCCTATCTCACTAAAAAATACACCATTCAAAGAGTTAGAAATCTCAGCTTTGAGACCTACCTTTCCTTCACAGGTTTTCCTTCAGGCTCCAGAACCAATCTAAATCCAAGTCCTGTATAATTTACCTCCGAAATACTTCTCAAATAGTGCTGTTCTCTCCCTTTCCAGCATCTCTAGCCCACTCTGAACTTCTGTTAGCTATCCCAGACTATTTAATTGTCTCTTGGATAGTCTTACGCGTCCACTGTCATCTGCAGACCCCTCTCCAATCTGTTCTCTAGCCAGCAGCCAGTACAATCTTTTCAAAAGGCAAATATGACAGTCATTTCCCAGTCTTTTTAGTATAAAAATCACCATCTTTCATTGATCCTATAAGAATTTTTGTAAGTCTAGCCTCTGTCTCCAGATACTTCACCATACTCTCAGCCCTACAACTGTATCAGCCTTAGTTACTAAAAATGCCCACCCTTTCTCCCACTGCAGGACTCTGACACGGTATCTTCTCTACCTATTTTCACTTCACTTCCCACTTCATCTAATTAACTCCTGCTCATTGCTCAAGTCAGTTCAGTAGTCTCTTTTTCAGGAAAGCTATTTTTGAGACCTGAGACTAAGTCAAATGCCTCTACTATATTTTTTCATTGCAGCATGAACATTCCCTTCATAATATTTATTGAAGTTATAATTTTATGCTTATTCTTGTGTTTATTACTTCAACAGTCCTCTTTGTCACTAGAGAGCAGTAAACTCCATTAAGGTAAGGACCACATGTATTTCTGTACACCTTTGTAATTCCAGCACATATAATGTTGAGGCATGTAGGCATTAAATAAGTACTCGTTGAATAAATGGTAACTTCCTACAGGGGAAAGTGGTTCTTTCCTATAATGGTCTTCAAGTTAAAAATTCCAGGGTACATCTGAGATCTGACTTTCCAAATTTTAAGGAAGAACTCTCCATACGTACCGCCCACATCTTGAAGGATTTTATATGGCTTATCTCTTCCGTCAAACAAGTGATGCTATCTTGAACTCTTGAGAGGTGGCAGAAGGCAGTGTAAGAGCCCAGGTAAACTCACCCCTATGGTAGATGCCATGTAGTCTGCGCACATTTCTGCAAAGTCCCGTTCAAGGACACCATAGTACAGGCCATAGAAGAGGAGAGAAATGCCAAAGTCCATACAATCTTCTGGTTTGATCCTGTAAAGGAAGTAGCATGACCTATTAAGGCTTGCCCTGGGACACAACTGCTTTGGGTGACTACTCTGGGACACAGAAGGCAGTGCCTGAAGTTGCAAGGTACAAGGGCTAGAGAAAGTATTGGCACACTACAACCAAATCTGGCCTGCCTCCTATTTTTACATTGTCTGTGGGCACTGCTTGAACGGGCTATCACTGTGAGCTGCAAAGACCAAGGCAGGCCATCACCTCCTGCCCCACCTGCTCACTGCCTGCCTCCTCCAGCTGGCAACCATGCACTGCAGCTGCCAAGGGCCCATTCTGGTTGGCACCTACATACTGGGGACTCCACCGCTGGCAACAGTGGTGGTACTCCATTGGTGTCACTGGAGCAGAGAAAGAAAATGATCCCAGGGGTCACATACGCTTTGACAGGGCCCTGCTTCTGAGAACGTGTCGTCTGATGGCAAGTGAGCACAGAGTATGCCCACCATCTGAGACAAACAGGCAGACAAGGTGGGGCAAGGAAGGAGTTTCCTCTCCTGCTGTGTGAGTACCTATATCGTATCCTAGACTTTGCCTTTTATTCCAAAGCCTGAAATATTTATTATTTAACCATTTACGGAAAAAGTTTGCCAACCCCAGCTTTTAGGAAAAAAAGGTTAGTCAGTTACATACCAGTTACTGTAAAATTTTAGGCTACATCTATACATATTCCATAAAATGTCATCAAGTTATATTTTGGTCCGTGCCTAATTACTAAGAAGAAAAAAGTCCTTTTTTTCAAATTGAATTTCTTGGGGTATAAAATTATGTAGGTTTCAGGTATAAGGACAAGGTTCTTGCCTGTAATATCAGGTTTGTTTTAATAAGTCCAAGGACCAATAACTTGCAACCTTGAGTCTATAAATGTTTATTATAGAAAAGTACTGCCCTGGCTGGCGTAGCTCAGTGAATTGAGCACGGGCTGCGAACCAAAGCATCGCAGGTTCGATTCCCAGTCAGGGCACATTCCTGGGTTGCAGGCCACGGCCCCCAGCAACCGCACATTGATGTTTCTCTCTCTCTCTCTTTCCCCTTCCCTTCCCTCTCTAAAAATAAATTAATTAATTAAAAAAAGAAAAGAAAAGTACCTTTGTTTGGACCAGGAACTGTATGTGTTCACTTAAAGCTGTAAATGATACCTCAGAAAACAGAATTTTCTTATCAATCTTATAATATTTAACCTAATAACTGGACATCATGATCTTATACCAATTAACTTGATCAGTAGCATGATGCAGAATCTTGATTTTTATTTCTTTAAACCACACAGGTTAAGAACATATCTGGAAATGTCTTGGTTTTCTCTGATACCATGTGTTAGACTCCACTGATAGGTTCCTGTAAACCTTCGCGGGTCCTGTTTATTCTTCCCGCCTGTTCTAGCCCTACAAGGAAGAATTCCATGGCTGTCCTCTCACTACATTAATTAGGATGCACTCCATTCTGATTTCAAAGAAACTCGTACGTAAGTGTACTAGGTTTGGGGAAGAGGCCAGCGGTCATGATTAAATTTGAATCCTAAATCTCTTTTGCTTCAGAGCACTGTCTCAGGCTTAGGATTTCTCGTGATCCATGGCTCTCCACCTCAGCCAGGAAACCACCACATTTCCACCCTCACCTGCCCTACTCTCTGTACCCATCGGTCCCAAAGCCCAGAATTTCTTGGCGTCTGCCTCAGTCAGAGGTGGGGGGGAACCTGCATACTGATACACATCTTTTGGAAAGCTTATGACAATATAAAGCAATAGCCAGACTCCTACTACTAGTAATGTAACATTACGAAGCAGCAGAGCAATGTTATCTGTAATAACTATACATAGAAACACAGCCTAAGTGCCCAAACAAGGGAGCAGGACTTAAATGTCCACAGGTTAACTTTCTAGAACTGTTTCCTTAGAAATTTGATACAGGTGGAATGTCAGCTGTGTTACAAGGCAACAATGCTTATATGTTGAACAGGACCTGTGATCAGCACACTGCACCTGGACTGGATGTGTTCCTTGCACGAGGAGCACTTCTAGGCCAGGTGGCTCCCAAACCCATCTGTGTGGTCTCATTCCCTCACATCTCAGCCCTGGGACTACTATGAGAACTGCTGTTTCCTGACTTGTATCCTTCTAGGTGGATCTGTTGCCAGGTGTGGCCGACTATATCTCATGAGTTCAAATGTCTAGTCCAGAGTCAGCAAACTTTCTGTGAAGGGACAGATTGTGAATATCTTAGGTTTTGTGACCCATATAGTCTCTGCCACAGTTATTAAATTTTGCTGTTTCACTGCAAAACCAGCTACACACAACATATAAACAAATGGGTGTGACTGTCTTCCAGTAAAATATTTTTTTCTTTTATAACAACAGGAGGTAGGCCACTTTGGCCCACAGGACATAGTTTGCCACCTCCTAGTCTCCTTGAACATAAGACCACTCAGGCAGAGTGGATGATAGAATAAAGAAATGGTCAGGAAAAATGGTTCTATGAGGATGATGGAGTCACAGGTGCCTGGCTATAATCATTATTATTCTTAGACTTTAACACTAAAATATAAGTTATTGGAAAATATAACAATGATTTGAAATTCTAACTTTGTATTATTCAAACATGCCTTTCTCTTTGCCAGCCCAATTGTGAAGGGCCCACCCTCACATTCCCCAAGGTTCAAGTTTCCTATCCTGGGTACCATATTCACCCTGTTAATAACAGGACTTGTTGCAGGAAGAAAGGTATCCCACCAGCCTCTCCTCCCCCTAACACCAGCAAAAAAAAAAAAAAAGAAAAAGAAAAGGGTACTCACTTGAATATTAAGTTAAGCCCAAAAAGGGTAAACATGACAGCCATGTAGCCAGCGATGCCAGTGGCATAGCTGATTTTATAGATCAGCAGGAACCACTTATAAACCAACCTGGAAAAAGGAGAGAAAATTAATAGCAGACACAAACTCTAGAGACCTTTGGACAACCAGAATCTCTTACCACATCAATGGGAACACCAGGCCCTCTGCTTAGGACTTACTGAGAAACTTTAGTTATTAGACAAAGCTAGTTACTCCTTCCCTTAACTGCAGTAACACCTCCACAGACTGGGGAGCCAGTATTTTGTATCTTCCTGGTCTCAGACCAAGGGAATAAAAGAGAGCCTTAAACGGTTTTAGCCTCAAATGAAGAACACAGTGGACCTCAGACATCTCAAGTTCAGGTTAGTTGGAATAGGAAGTGGAAACTAGTAACTATGGCTATGCTTCGAAGAGAACAGGGAGAAGGCTAGTAATCCTTGACAAGAAACAGAATTCGAGGGAAGATAAAAAAGAGGTAGAATTAGTTACAGAATTCCATACCTGGGTGTGGTTAATAAGAATACTGCTTTACTCCTATCCATAGGCCATTAATGAAATGAATGATTTCTAATGACTTGTTTCTGAAAAATGTTTTTTCTACAGTAAAAGGGATAAAGAGGCACTCAAAGAATACCTTTGAACTGGGAGGCACTCAAAGAATACCTTTGAGCTTTGCACAACCCCGCTCCATCCCAGTACCACCATCACGCACACATGTGTGTGTGCAAAGCTCCTGAAGGAGGAGTTCTCCCTAGGAGCCCATGAGAAGCAGTGTGGAATCTGGCTGGTCACTCCAGCTAGTTTCACAGAGGAAAGATGGTAACAGAATGTACCAGAGTCTTTTAAATGCTAAAGAGAGACAGGTCTCCAATATCAGGAGCCACTATTCTATTCTACCTGCAATGAGAGCATATGAGCAATTTAGTAATTTGCTCAAATAACCAGCACAGGCCCGTCTAGCTCCTGAGCTAATTAGGTTACTGCCAACGATGCCAAGTCCCAGGTAGAAAGCTCAAGGTCCCTGCCTGTGACTCTCTGCTTTAGCTAAACAAAGGTGATAAATTCTTGGTCAAAGGAAAGGCCCACGGTGCCTGCCCTCAAAGACCACACACGGTTCCATTATCCAGGGTTTGTGCTGATCAGATGGGAGTGAGACACAATGGAAAAGATGCGGAATTTTAGGTGGACTACGTGAGGTTTATTTGCTGGGTAACCCGAGGAAAGTCAAATCACCTCTGAGACAATTCACTTATCTGTAAAATAGGGAAACTGTGCTACCTTTCTCACTGGTTTATACAGAGCCCATTTCCTGGTGTATGTAGCACATCGTTCAATAAATGCAGTGTGAATGTATGTGGATGTTTATGAAAGTGCTCTGAAATAGTAAAGCACTATCAAATGTTATTATTATTAAAAACCTTCCAAGTTATGGACTATTTTCAGTCATTTTAGCTAGAAGTTGATAGTTTGTGACTCTGTGACTCTTAATATGCTTTATTATACTTTTTCTTTATATGACCCTATATGAGGTAGTAATTATTACCACACTTTTAGGGATTAAGAACTCAATGCTCAGAAAGGTGAAGTCACACAGGTCATATAATTAACAGTGATAGGGCTGGGCTTTCCAATCCACATCCACCTGGCTACAGAGCCTGTATCTTCAATATAATGGTCCTTAACATACAGTAAACTACCATACCCAGAGAGGGACTTCTAGATCACCAACTCTACCTTGAAGATAAATCTTACTATATACAATGAGAGTCAGATGGCCAAAGGGTTGCACTACAGTGAAATATCCGAGGCACAGGAAAAAGAGCGACTTGTGACATGGAAGGTAATGGATCAAGTAGTCATAACTTGGAAACTGGCCACTTCCTGTTAGGCTCTCCTGGACCTATACTACCAACTGCACTGAAACAGCTGCTTTCTTGACCATCTCCTCAATAAAACCAAGCACTCCTTGAGGGCAAGGACCTTGAGGGCAAGGACCGTGCCTTATCCAGCTCTGTATCCTCAGCACTCAGCACAGGGGCTGACACATTGCAGGTGCTTGTTGGATGAATGGGAAAATCTCTTTTTTTTCCTGTTAGGTACAGATATTAAATGAATTCACAAGGTGGTTGGGAGGATCAAACAAGAAATGCATTTGGATAAAATGCAAAGAATTATACAGGCTGGAGGTGCTTTGTGCCCCAAAAGGAAGTACTACTTGTTGAAAAACTGCAAATTTGCTGAGATTCACTCACTCAACAAAAATTCATAGAGTAGGCTACCACATGCCAGGCCCCGTGGAAGGGCCTGGGTGTGCAGTGATTGACAAAATGGATGTGGTTCCTCATCTCATAGTGATAGTTCAGTGGATAGACTCTCAAAATAATATTTAGTTATAAATTATAATAAGCTCTATAAAAAAAAACTGCAGGGCACTATGAAAAAATATAACAGGAAGTCTAACTTAGATAGCAGAGAAGGGTTCACAGAAGAAAATAACATTTTAAATGATACAATGATCACCAGGATTTGCTTACTATGTTGTTTGCTTTTAAAAAAAATATGTGTATTGATTTTAGTGACAGAGGAAGGGAGAGAGAGAAACATCGACTGGTTGCCTCCCAGGGATTGAGCTTACAACCTAGGTATGTACCCTGACCAGAATTCAAACCCCAACCTTTTGGTGTATGGGATGACTCTCCAACAAGCTGAACCACACCAGACAGGACTGTTTGCTTTTAATGTAAATGAAGCTTGAAATAAACTATAAGGTAAGGTATAGGGAAATATTTTGGATTATTTTTTATCTGTCAGTGGGGGTAGGTCTCCTAATCAGCTTGTTTTGGTGGGGCCTAGTGCCAAGTAAACATGGCAGATAAAAACTGCAATGTTTTCCATGTAAACCCACCCCCCTCCCATGCATCCCAACCTGTTTGCTTCAGGAAACCTAGCTTTTCCCAATACCTAAATTCTCACCTTGGGGTTGTCTGTATTAGTGGTTTTCGGGTGGCTCGGAAGGTGACAAAAGCTGTGACAGCAGAGAAGAAGATCCAGATCACTAGGAACCTCCACCAGTGCAACTTCAATGTGAAATAGAGGGGAACAATCCACATCTGAAAGAGGGTCACCATCTGAAAGACAAACACAAGTACTTTAGCTCTGGCCAGCTCCCTCTGCAGCTCTACCGTAAGTCCAGAGTACACCTTCTGTGCTCCATTTCAGCCTGAACCCCTCCTGCATTTCCAGCTGTGGACAAAGACATCCCCTAGGGATCTAAGTTAGAAAGCTGGGACCATGCTTGACACTTCCCTTTCATCCCTCACCCAACTCTTTACTGTACACATTCTCTCCTTTTTCCACTTGATTCCATGCTGTCATTTGCCTGGCTGACTGCAACGACTTCCTTGTTAAGCTTCCCTGCATTCTGTGTCTCCCCCTCCAACCTACCTTCCCAGGAGCACTGGAGTAGCATCTCTAACATTCAGTCTTGAACATGTCATTCCTCTGCTTAAAACCCTCTACTGGTCCCCGCGTACAGAATATCATCCAACTCCTTAGACAGGAAGTCAAATCCCCCCCAAATATGGTCCAAACTACTATTCCAAGGGTCATCTTCTACAACTCCTCATGCTTTTTAGTCAGGCTTCCCCACTCAGGCTAAAACGTCTTTCCCACCTGCCTTTCTGCCAGATAACATCACATCCAAGACAACAAAGCCTTCAGTCTCCATTCCAGGCAGAATGCAGCTTGACTTTGCAGTACTCCAAGAGCATTTTCTTCTCTACCCTCTCACAGTGCTTATCTAGACTATAAGACTGGGTTCAAATTAATTCTCTACCTGGAACACAAGCTCCTTGAGAGCAGTCGCTAGGCCATATTCATTTGTGTCTTGTGCTAGAAAACTGGCACATGACACAGGTGTCCAACCTGCAGTCCATGGGCTGTATACAGCCCAGGATGGCTGCAAATGTGGCCCAACACAGAATCATAAATTTACTTAAAACATGATGAGATTTTTTTGTGATTATGTGCAGCCCAAGACAACTCTTCTTTCAGTGTGGCTCAGAGATGCCAAATGGTTGAACACCAAAGAATCAATAAATGTAGATAGGTAAGTGGAAAGCAAGACTAGAACCCAAAGAGGGAGGCACACTTCTGTTTCAAGGAATGTCTACTTCACTTTTCCGTCCTTCAGGTCTTTACCTCAGGCTTGTTAGTGGAAAAGTTCCAAATATATACAACAATTCTAAGTCAGAAGTTTGGACTAATTGCCATTCTTCTGCTCCCCAATACCTTTTAACTCCCTCTCCAACCACTCAACTTTCACCTTTCACTAGATTTCACTTGTCTCAGATGAGTAGCCGGTGTAAAAGAAAAAAAAAGATAATTAGCACTTAATGAAGTAAATTTTTTTAAACATTTTATTTATTTATTTTTAGGGAGAGGGGAAGGGAGAGAGAAAGGGAGAGAAACATCAATATGTAGTTGCCTCTCATGCGCCCCCTACTGGGCACCAGGCCCATAACCCAGGCATGTGCCGTGACTGGGAATTGAACCAACGACCCTTTGATTCGTAGGCTGGCACTCAATCCTCTGAGCTACACCAGCCAGGGCTAATGAAGTAAACTTTTGAGAAAGTATTTATTCTTGGGGTTTTTCTAGACCAGTGCTGCCCAATCAAAATGTAAGTCACATATTTAATTTTAAGATTTCTTAGCTGCATTTTATAAAGTAAAAGGAAACAGACAGTATTAACTTTAATATTTTACCAAATCCATCCAAAATATTACCATTTCAACATGTACTCAATATTAAAATTACTTATGAAATATTTTACTTATTTTGTACTAAGGCTCTGAAATCTAATGTGTGTTTTGTATTTGTCGCAGACACTAGTCACATTTCAAGTGCTCAACAGCCACATGGGTCTGGTGGCTACCATACTAGAAAGTGCAGCTTAGAGCACCTTTTCATGCTCAGTTGTCTGTAGCTACTATTCTCTTACAGACTGCTATATGGTGAGAAAAAGCCTTAGTTTTCTTGGTGTTATTTCACAGGGAGGGGAGGGATGGAGGATGGGGAAGGGAGAAGGGGGTAAGGGATTAATTAATTTAGGGACAGGATTAGGCTCTTTGAAGCCAGATGGCCTGGAGAATTCCGGCCAAGATGGAGGCATAGACGGACACACTGTGCCTCCTTGCACAACCAAAATTAAGGACAACAAAAATTTAGAAACAAAAAAACAACCAGTACTGCCAGAAGATTAAACTGTATGGAAGTCCGACAACCAAGGAGTTAAAGTAGACAAATTCATCCAGACCGGTAGGAGGGGTAGAGTTGGGTGGTCGGCCTGAGAGGGGTCGGGGCAATAAAAGTGGTGGCTGGCAGACCCAGGAGCACTGGGTGGCACTGGGCAGACCCAGTGAGGTGGCAGATTGTGGAGGGGCACAGCACACAAGGCGGCTAGCAGACCAGGCAGTCCCACATTCGCGCACAGATAAACCGGGGGATCAAGACAGATGGTACAACCCAGGGTTCCATCTTGGGGAAATAAAGCCTCAAACACCAATGGAAAACACCCATGTGGGTTGAGGTGCCGGGAGAGACTCCCACCCTCACAGGAGAGTTCGTTGGAGAGACCCACAGGGCCCCAGAATGTACACAAGCCCCCGCCCCCAATGGGAATCAGTACCAGAAGGGCTCAATTTGCTTGGGAGAAGCAGCAGAAGGGACTGAAAACTGGCAGAGAGCGAAGCAAGTGCCATTGTTCCCTCTTGGACCCCGCCCCCACATACAGCATCACAAAGCTACGTATTACCCCGCCCTGGTAAACACTTAAGGCTCCACTGCTCACTACGTAACAGGTGCATCAATACAAAAAAAAAAAAAAAAAAAGGCCCAAATGAAAGAACAGATCAAAGCTCCAGAAAAAATACAACTAAGCGATGAAGAGATTGCCAACCTATCAGATAGATGCACACTTCAAAGCATTGGTGATCAGGACGCTCACAGAACTGGTTGAATTTGGTTGCAAATTAGATGAAATAATGAAGGCTATGGTACCAATTGTACAGGGAACCAATTGTAATGGGAAGGAAACTGGGACTCAAATCAATGGAGTGGACCAGAAGGAAGAAAGAAATAACCACACAGAAAAGAATGAACAAATAAGAATTCAAAAAAAATGAGGAGAGGCTTAGGAACCTCCAAGACATCTTTAAATGTTCCAACATCAGAATTATAGGGGTGCCAGAAGGAGAAGAGGAAGAGCAGCAACAAGTGGAAAAGTTACTTGAACAAATAATAAAGGAGAACTTCCCCAATCTGGCAAAGGAAATGGACTTCCAGGAAGTCCAGGAAGCTCAGAGAGTCCCAAAGAAGTTGGGCCCAAGGAGAAACACACCAAGGCACATCATAATTACATTAGCCAAGATTAAAATGAAGAAGAGAATCCCAGAAGCAGCAAGAGATAAGGGGACAGTCACCTACAAAGGAGTTCCCATCAGAATGTCAGCTGATTTCTCAAAAGAGACCTTACAGGCAAGAAGCAGCTGGAAAGAAGTATTCTAAGTCATGAAAGGCAAGGACCTACATCCCAGATTGCTCTATCCAGAAAAGCTTTCATTTAGAATGGAAGGGCAGATAAAGTGCTTCTCAGATAAGGTCAAGTTAAAGGAGTTCATCATCACCAAGCCCTTATTATATGAAATGTTAAAGGGACTTATCTAAGATAAAAACATGTATAGTACAATGACAGCAAACTCACAATTATTAACAACTACACCTAAAACAAAAACAAAAACAAACAACTAGACAGGAACAGAACCACAGAAATGGAGATTACATGGAGGGTTAGCAACAGGGGAGTGGGAGGAGGAGAGAGGGGGAAAAGGCACAGAGAATAAATAGCATAAATGGTAGGTAGAAAATGGAGGGCAAGAACAGTATGGGAAACGTAGAAGCTAAAAAACTTATGACATATGGACATGAACTAAAAGAGGGGAATGTGGATGGGAGAGGGTGTGCAGGATGGAGGGGAGTGAAGGGTGGAAAATGGGACAACTGTAATAGCATAATCAATCAAATATATTTTAAAAGTACATTATAAAACAAACAAAAAATACAATAAAATGCCAAAGGTTAAAAAAAAGAAAGACACCAGATGGCCTGGTAGACTTCGATTCTAAGTTGTGTTCTGCCTTTAACTCATTGGGTCACCCCAAGGAGGTCCTTCCTCCTTAAAGGAAGAGTGTGATTTGATTTTTCAAATCACTTCAAGTTCTAACATGCTACGGTTCTATTAAGCAGCCTATATCTTGGACTTCCTGGGACAGTGGACCCAAGTGTCCCTATGACTTTGACTAAATTTAGGTTTAAGTTCTAGTTCAAGGAACCATATCCCTCTCTTTGTATACCTCTCAGAGACCTAGCCTTCTCCTTGATAAGCAGCAACCCCCGAGGCATCAGAAGACAGTAGCCAGAACCTGACTAATGGTCACACCATGGACCTCAAGATAACATCCTGACCTAATGTATGTTTCAGTTCCTGAGCCATAAAATGTAATGACCCCTGGCTACTTTCCCATGAAACCAAACAGAGGGATGCAGGGAAAGACATCAGAACTGTCCTCAAGATCTGAAGAAATGATTTATTACCCTCACTTCACCTCCAACCAATCTGCTCTCAGCCCAACTGCAAACCCCTAACCCTGGTGTCTGGTGATTTTGCCCCATGTGATCTATAACCTACATGCCACTGGGGAGTTCAGGCTTTTGAGCACTGGCCTCCTGTTCTCCTGAGTGGCACCACACATAAGGTAATATCCAGTGTTTCTCTACTGCGATTCTCAATGTTTAGCTCTGCTAGCACCTGTGCACAAACTTTTTCTGTTCTCTATTAAAAATGCTTCGTTCATTTATCCATTGAGTACTTACTTTGCATTTAATGGGAAGAGAAATGAAGATATAAACATGACCTCTAGTCCCTGTCCTCAAGGATCTAACAGTCTAGCAGCAGGAGAAAAATATAAATCAGACCCCATTTTAATGATTCTATTAATTTTTTTTTTTTAAAGATTTTATTTATTTATTTTTAGAGAGGGAAGGGAAGGAGAGAGAGAGAGAGAAACATCAGTGTGCGGTTGCTGGGGGACATGGCCTGCAACCTAGGCATGTGCCCTGACTGGGAATCGAACCTACAATGCCTGGTTCGCAGCCCACGCTCAATCCACTGAGCTACATCAGCCAGGGCTGATTCTATTAATTTTTAGGCTCTTTCTAGAATAAGTCCAAACAGAAACCATTGAAGCCAAATGATACAATATAGTGAAATCACCAGAGATTTTAGAATTAAGAAGATCTAGATATGAATCCCAATATAGCTATTTATTGTGTTATCTTAGGCAAGTTACTCAAACCTGATAAGCCTCAGTTTTTTGAACTGTAAAATGGATTTAACATATCTATTCTCACAAGGTAGTATGGGTTAGGTAAGTTAATGCATGAAAAGCTCTTTGAACAGTTCCTAACAAGGTTAAGCATTCAATATAAGTAATATAATAAATATAATGTAAGTATTCAATATATCAGCTCTTATATTTAATTAAAAATAATGTATATAAAACAAGAATAGTACCTAATTCATAGTAAGAGTTCAGTAAATGAGAGCTCTTATTATGCTTCACATGATCAAAACTGCATAAAGTCACATATATAAGGGAGCAAAGACTACAATGAGGCAACTAAAATAATCAACATATTAAAAGGGGGGACATTACAGTATCTTGTTATGATGTTTGTCTTTTACAGGAAAAAAATAAATGACCCAAAAACATAAACCAAGGACTTGAGGCCACTTTACAGTATTAAGGCACCTTCCATTAGGAAGCCTTGAAAGCTAGATTCTGTTCGGTCAGGGTCTAGAAAGCAACTGCTGGGGTGAAAATCCAGTGACTCACAAGAGGCAGGGCAGAAGGGCTGAATGAACACAATAGTCTACCATGTGAAGATGTTAAGTTACAACTTTGGTTAATTTCTTTGTTTCTACTGTAGCATTTACTGGCATTTTCTGTAACAAATAAGTGGATGCTTCTTCACTAAGAAAGGCATTTTTAACTGCTACCTTGACAATAAATGACTAGAAAGTTAGACCAAGATTCTCAAAACAATGGCAATAACTCTGGTGCCATCTGGTGGCAACAATTCACGCAGACACGTTTGGTTCAACAGTTTGCTTAATTAAGTACTGCCTGATACAGTGGAATGCACAAAACAATGGGAAGACTGGGCCATAACTTATTTTGCAGGATATGGGGAGATGAGACATAAACACATCAGTTGGGTAGCCATGCAAACCAAGTACTGACATGAGAGTTCAGAGGAGAGATGTAGCAGTATGACTAGGAGCTGTCAGAGAAGACAGCCTGAAAGAGGCAGGGCTCTGGCTAGTTCTGAAGAAGCTTGTATGTGGCCAGATGAAGGGGAAAAGCAAAAGCCATTTATCGTTCTTTCCCTGAATCTGGAAAGAGAAAACTGATGTGAAGACTACTGATTCATTCAGCACACATTTACCGAGGGGAAGTCCCAGCTTTCCAATGTGGAAGGTAAGAAAAGCAATCTCCCATTTATCTCTGCAATGCTACAAGTTAGAAGCTACCAATAGGAGGTAGTCCATGTTTAAATGGACTGTCTTTATTTTAGATTTTTCATCTCAGAAACTATAATTCATGAAAAGTCAGAAAGAGCTCCCAAATGACTTCCTTCCCTAGCACCAGCTGCCTTGTCAGTCTGCTGATGCATGGCTCTCCAGAATTCTTGTCATTTCTGTATCTTCATATGTTTGGGGGACAGGGATCACTCACCATGCTCGTCTAAAAAGGAATATTAAGGATGAAATAAACCCACATGTCCAGGTAATAGAACAAAGTAAGAGACTCCCAGCTAACAGAACAATTGGCTTGGAAAAAAACGCTGATAAAGAGACAGAGGTCAACTGGAGGAAGGTGTCAGGGATCTACTCCATAGCTCTGGTCAATATTTTCATTATTTGGATGCAAATACAATGGATCTGCTTATCGAACTGTGGACAGCACAAAGCTTTGGAGGTGAGGAAGACCCACGGCAGTGAACATGAAAAACAGAAGCAGCAAGATCCAAAATGAATAAAGCTTCTTTTTAGAGCAGTGATTTTCAACCACAAGAATTTTTAAAACATGCAATACCTGACTATTTAGTCAGGAGCACAGATCTCTTTTTCCTTAGATTAAAAACAAAGCAAAACTGACAACAACCAACACAATAGCTGTCAGGTTGTCAGGTGTGAATGAATCAAAATTATACCTATTTTTTTTTGTCAGAATGGCAAAAAAAACTGTTTTTTGGTGTGCCACAGAATTTTAATAATTAGTTTATGTGTGCCACGAGATGAAAAAGATTGAAAATTGCTGTTCCAGAGTTGTTCTCTGATATTCTATGAACTAGTAAGCTGAAATGAAGAACCGAAAACTAACCAACTGCAAATATAGGATGGGGAAGGAATGGCTTAATAGCTCATATGAAACAGACCTAGGGGTTTCAGATGAGCACAAAATGCAAAGAAATATGAGGGGTGGGAGACACAAAAAAAACAGAATTATCTTCTGGAGAGTGGGACCCTTGTAGTACAGGCTTCCTTCGGTAGGTGAGTGTTCTAGGAACCCATCTGCATCCGTATACCACCTGGCATTGTTGTGAGAGACTGCATTTGGCTTCAGTGAATTTTGCTGAAGACTCAATGTGTCTGCACATTTCAGATGGGTGATTTACGAGTGCACCTACCTACACCATGCAGTGTTCAGAGCTTTTTGACCAAAAACGGCATGACCCCCACCATGCCTCATCCTCCCTATTCACCCAATCTTGTCCCAGCTGACTTTTTTTGTTTCCCAGGATGGAGAAGCTCCTCAAAATGAAATGTTCTGCTGATGTGGATGAGGTGAAAACAAAAACTGCAGAAGCACTGAAAGACGTCAATGTCCACGAGTTCGAAAACAGCCTGAGCAGTGGGGAACATCTTGACAGGTGCACTGCATCAGATGAGAGTACTCTGAAGTCAGCTGAAGTTTAAACGCGTAGGAAAAATACACAAGTTTTAATAAATTCCATTTTGAGGGGTTCCCCCTACTATATGCCAGCAGGACCACTGCCAAAAAAGCCCAGGCAACCTCATGCTGCTTAACTAGGAACAGACTCAGAATGGAGGAGGCAGCAGCTCTACTATTTTCTGCTCTGTCAAATCATTCCTCGGGCCATGGGATCAGGTCTTCGGACCACAGAGTACAAAGAACACTGACAAATAAGCACGATCAAGGGAGCAGCCAGAATTACAAGGCTCTGGAAACCAAATCATGTAATGAACAGCTGAAGGCACTAGGATATTAGGCCTGGAGAAAATTACAGGATGGCATGGATGCTGAAGATGACCCAGAGGCCCAGTAAGCAGATATAGTCCATGTAGGTTCTGTGGCCTGGTAAGACCCCACACATTGCTGGAATACCCTACATGGTAAAAACTTGGTTGACAATTCCCTCCTACCACACCCTTGGTAAATGATCAATCTTACCACATGAGTGAGGCAGGTCCTTCCATTGCTGATAAATGTGCTAGATAGTTATTGCCTCTGAAAAACCTGCTTTTGTGTGCCGTCTGCCACTGGGTCTGAAACTCTTGTCCTTCAGAGAGACACAGCAAATTTACTCCCTGTTTCTTTGGACTACTTCACAATACCTAAAATTACCATTTCCCCCTTAAGTCTTCTATTCTTCAGGCAGAAGGGTGAGTCAAAGCAGTCATTTAAAAAACACTGAGCACTTACTGTACACCATGCTAAGGACTGTGGGATCCAGAGATAAAAAACAAAACCTCAAGAACTCAGGTCTTCTGAGGAGAAACAAAGAACTACTGAGTGTGGTAAGTGCTATAATGGAGGAGAAAGTAGAGGAGAAGCACTTGACTCAATGTGGGGGAACCAAATAAGGCTTCCTGAAGAAAGCAACCTTTGATCTCTGCCCTGATGGCCTAGTTAGGTGCAGGTGAAGAAAGGCATCATGATGAGTGTTTCAGGATGTAGGAACAGGATATGCTTGAGAAAGTACTGGTATTTGAGGGAAGTAAGAGAAATGAGCCTGCAGAGGTAGGCAAGGCTCTTTGGAGGAGGAGGCTGATATTTGCATCACGGAAACTTTATATAGTAAGGAGAAAATTTTTTATTTCTCACAGATTTCTATGAGAAACCCTTTACCATCATAGTCAGCATTCTCTAGCCTCTTAAGGTCTTAGACTGAGAAAAATCTTTAGTACTTTAAAGATTTCCAGGTAGGAGATTTTGCCACTCACCCATTCCAGGAGCAATCAGCAGATCAGCAGAGAGGAGTTTGAAAAGATGCTATATTTGGTAACAGACAGAGATGATGAAAGTTTCTCCTTGGAGATCTTTAAAAATAGAATAGATACTTTTCCAGGTATAAACTTCTTTCCCCTAACATCACTGAGGGAGTTAAACAGTGAGTAATAAATATTAGCCTCTCTGAAGAGATGATGAAAACTGAGGTACAGAGGGGCCAAAAAGAAAGTGTGTCCTGGGCTAGGGTTCCAGTCCAGATCTGACTCCCAAGTCCTGCCTCCCTAGCATATTCATTGAGTTTGCAGGAAACCCTGGAAAGCCAAAGGAAGCAAAATGATGTAAAGGCAGACAGGAGTGAAAAATGCCTGAAGGACTTAGGCAAGAGTCATCGAAAAAGGAAATATCTGGGCGATTAAAACAGAAATGACCATGACAGAAACTGATAATAATTTCCTGACACTTTAAAAAAACCTCAAAATATGGTTGAGTAGCTCTATGAAAAGAACACTCAACTAAGAATCAGGTTTTGGTTTTAGGTCCAGCTCTCCAATTTAATGGTCATGTGCTCCTGGCAAATCACTTCAGGATTCAGGATTCTGCACGTTGGCCTACTAATCTGAAAAATGGAGACAACCCCCTATCTGGACCATCTCATAAAGCTGTTGTGAGGTTCCAGTGAGACAGCAGATGAGAAGTTGTTTTTTTTTCTTAACATCAACAAACTGAAATTATAATCAGCTTAAGGTATTATTAATATTGTTGCTGTTATTCAAAAGAACTGTACTAAAATTTAAATACAGAATACAGAAACAGTAAGATCTCTTGCTCCCAAAAGCAGTTAGACTAAGTTTCTCTTTTTTTAATGTGAAGGCTGGATTTGTATTCTTAAATTACAGAGAGCAGTTTGATAACACTGTGAAACCAGTAAGTCGACACACTTGCTCATAATCAGTCTCATGACTGGCACCGTCTATGCTGACCTAGTCCTTGAGTCTAGGACAGTGTTTCTCATCAGGGGTAAATTTCCTCCCCAGGGGACATTTGGCAATGTCTGGAGTCACTTTTGGTTGCTATTGGCATCTAGTGGGTAGAGGCCAGGGATGCTGCTAAACAACCCACAATGAAGAGGGTAACTCCCCACAAAAATTAAGAATCACCTGGCCCAAATGTTAAGTCTCCCTATTGAGAAACCTGGTCTCAGAGCTAGTGTTTTTCCATTCGGTGGAAAGGCTACACCACCAAGCTGCACCAGTGAGGAACAAAAATTTCATTCAGTTTGAGTGCAAGAACCTTATCAAATAATTCCATCATTTCTTGGCATGTCATAAGAACCTTTTTTTTCTTTTTGGAAAGCTCTGATAGCTAATCTTGAATACTTTCTACTATTCAACAATCCCAGTGCCTCTCCTTTACACAACATTCTCTGGGGAGCTGTTTTGATTATTTTCATTCCCATTCCTCACCCCACAGACATTCTTATAAACTGTATTTTTTTATTTATTAATTCCCACTCTGTTACTTTTTCACTCACTACAGTAGTTCCCCCCCCCATCTGTAGTTTCCATTACCCACGGTCAACTTTGGTCAAAAAATATTACATTAAAAGTTCTAGATATAAATAATTCATAAATTTTAAAATGTGTGCTGTTCTGAGTACTGTATTTATGAGTTATTTTGTACAGTCTAGATATTAATCTATTATCAATTTTAATCATACTTATCTCCCATTCTTTTATCAGTTAACTTTGCCAGTGGTGTCCTTTATTGAATAAAAACATTAATATAATCAAACTTACCAAATGTTTATCTTATTTACCTACATATTTTTATTACCTTCATAATTTTAGCTTTCATAATCAGATCTTTAATCTATCTGACAACCAAGATGGCTACTCAGTGATTAACGACGGGGCAGCACATGCTGGACAAGAGGACGAACCATGTGACAGCACTATAAAGGATAAAAGAATGCCTGCTAACTGAAGAAATACATAGACATCATGGAAGAATGGAGAAAGCAAGGAAGTCAGATGGACTGAGTAATCCTGACTCTGCTAATCACTGGTTGACTGGAGTTCAGTTAATCTCTCTGAGCTTCAGTTTCTTTCTTTTCTTTTCTTTTTAATCCTCACTTGAGGATATGTTTACTGATTTGAGAGACAGTGGAAGGGAGAGAAATGTCAGTTGCCACCCATGTAGACCTGCAACCTAGGCGTGTGTCCTGACCAGGAATCAAACCCTCAACCTTTTGGTGCATGGGACAACACTCCAGCCAAGTCATTCAGCCACGGCTAAGCTTCAGTTTCTTGATCCATACAATGGCAAAAATAATACTGCCTACCTCACGGCAAAACACTTGGCACATTCATTATAAAGCACTCAATAAATGGGAGCTGGTGCTATTAATTATGTTTATATAATAGTGAAGTTCATACCTCAGCAATGTCCCAACAATGTTTCTGTTCAGCTTCTACTCCTCAGAACCCACCTTTAACCTTGAGCAGACTTGAGGGTGAGGGTTCCCCAAGAATTATAAAGCTGGTGGCTAGAGCAAGTATCTAATATCTGTCTAGGCAGGGAGAATGAACTCAGATGCACAAGGATGGCAAATCAGGAATAATAAGATGGGTCATCCAAATATAACAGCAAACAATAGAATCCTCAGTCCACAGAATGATTCGTAAATCTAGTCTATAAAAATGTCTATACCAATTATATAAATAAAAGCAGATAGGAAACTAGGGAAAGACACCTGTAGCATGTATATTAAAAGACTTATTCCTAATGTACAAAGAGCTCTTACAAATCAGTAAGAAACATTCCAAAAGAATCCTAAGCAAGAAAAGGAAATGTGACTAAATACATCACATGGCTTGGCTATGAATAGTATTTACATGTCATAATAATGTAAGTAAGGAATATTTACTCAACCGAAAATTGGTAGGAGGAACAGAGTGTACGTGAGGGGTGTAAGTGCAACAATGTAAGAAGTCTACACATAATACTTAATAGTAAAATTATGTATACACTTATATTCAATATAGTCATGTTATTTAAAATACAGAGGTAAGTACTAGAAAACAACCAAAAAGGTTAAAAGTGGTTGCCACTGAAGTAAGAATTAGGGATGTATAAACTTAAGATAGAATATCAGTGATATATTTTGCTTTTAAGCCTTGTAGAACAATTTGACTTTTAAAAAAACTATTATATTACCATGATAAAAATTAAAATACCATGTCTATAAACTAATCAACATTATGAACTGACAGAAGAAACCAAATGATCAGTATGAAAACATGCTCGACCTCACTAGTTTACTTAATAAATTAGGCATTTTTACCCTATTAGATTGGCAAAGACTAAAAATACTGATGATTCCCTATCCTCTCTTTAACACTGGATTAATACTGTTAATCTCTCTTGGTGGGATTGTTAACTCTGATAACTTTTCTAGAAGGCGATTTAAAAAGATCCACTAATAAATAAAATTAAAATCTCTTAATCCAGCAATTCCATTGCTAGAAATTTATTTTATTGGAGTGCTTGCCAAGTTATGCAGATTATATATGTAAGAAGCTTACTAAATCATTGTTCTAACAGTGATAAAATGTTAACACGTCTATAAACAGAAGTTAATACTTCTAAAAAATCTATTTAAAAGAATACTATGCATTACTAGTTTAGGAGAATGACATACATACTAACATGGATAAATATTTTAAGATTATAGTCTTAGGGTTGAAAATGTTGCAGAACCTAATGGACATCATAAACAGCTAAAAATTTACAAATATTAATAGAAACAATCTGCAAGTTTAACAAACTGTTAGTAGTGGTTCTTTCTGGGCACTTTTGATTTCTATGTCACATACATATTGTTTGAAAATTTTAAAATGGATGTACAATATTTGTAATCAGAACAAAAACAAAATAAAAACAGAATAAAACCTCATCCTTTGTCTCTAGACACGTCAGCTTTGTCCTCTAAGAACAAGACAGGCCTTCACCTCTCTTGTTCATTCAATAAGATATAGATTTTTTTTTTAAGATTTTATTTATTTTTATTTATTTTTAGAGAGGGAAGGGAGAGAGAGAGAGAGAGAGAAACATCAATGTGTGGTTGCTGGGGGACATGGCCTGCAACCTAGGCATGTGCCCTGACTGGGAATCGAACCTGCGATGCCTGGTTCGCAGCCCGCGCTCAATCCACTGAGCTACGCCAGCCAGGGCCAATAAGATATAGATTTTTAGAGCTGAGAATAAGCCCAGCTATTGAAAACAAAACAAAAAAAACCCCAAATCACAAAAATCCCCTTCACACATCCCTGATGGGGTTGTCTAGTTCCTAATAAAACAATAGCCTGTGATGGGAAGATCATTTCCTCTTAAGATAGTTCATTCCACCCTGGCTGGTGTGGCTCAGTGGATTAAGTGCCAGCCTGCAAACCAAAGGGTCGCTGGTTCGATTCCCAGTCAGGGCACATGCCTGGGTTGCAGGCCAGGTTCCCAGGAGAGGGAGCTCAAGAGGCACCTCAAGAGGGAGCTCAAGAAACTGATGTTTCTCTCCCTCTCTTTCTCCCTCCCTTCCCCTCTCTAAAACTAAATAAAACCGTAAAAAAAAAAAAAAAA